>JAUKWC010067716.1:0-34844 GCA_032356245.1 Endocladia muricata
CCCCCCTCTCCTCTCTCTCCTCCCACTTCAACCCTACAACCACACCTGTCTCTGTTCACTCCTCCTTGCCCCCTCCTCCCCCTCCTCCCCCCCCACCCCCCGATCCCTTTCTCCCCTTTTCTCAGGCGCCCCCCTACTTCACGCCCTTATGGAAACTACAGGGGTGCGCGCTGTCGGACGGCCCGCCAGCCGCATCGGCGCGGCGAGGCCCCGGCCCGGAAGGAAGGTTGCGCTTGGCGCTCAGAAGGGCAAGTGAAGAGGCGCGGTGCGCAGGGACAGACGTTTTAAAGGCAGAGCATTGTCAGGCAATGGCGCGCGCCGTGGGTAGGGCGATATTCATCGGAATGAGGCGTTTTATGGGCCGTCGGGGATTCTCGGCAGGTTGTTGCGATTGGGAGTGTGCGGAAGGAGGACAGGGAGGGGAGAGGGGAGAGTGGTACTTTTGAGAGGGATCGCAGAAAGGTCGGATTTATAAGGACAACAAAGGGAGAGGGGGGGGAAGGGGGGGGGGGAGGGAGGGAGAGAAGGAGGGAGGAAGGGAGGGAGGGAGGAAGGGAGGAGGAGGAGGAGGAGGAGGTAGTGGTGGTGGAGGGGTATAGAAAGTAGGTAAGCTTATGAGGAAGGGATGCAAGAGGGTGTGATGTTGGCTGCATAGCGGTGAGTGGGGCAGCGGTGGTTGCGATGGGGGGCCGAGGGGGGTTTGTTTCTTGACGGGGACGGAGGGGCGAGGGGGCGAGGGGTTTGTGGTGTTTTCCGCTTCAGAACATGTGCATGCACATCTGTTCACTGTGTTAGTGGTTGCCGGGTTTTGTGTGTGGGGGTGGATGTGCACGGGCGAGAGGCGGAAATGCTATTTTGGTCGTCTTAACAACAACGCGTTTTGGCTGAGAGGGTTGCAAGTGTCCTGTCTGCGGAGCATCTGGGTCTGAATGATAATGCTTACGCCAGTGGTGTGCGTGTGCGTTGTTGGACCGGTACTGGGGTGAGGTACGAGTAGGGGGCTGCGACCTGCCCATATCAGACAGTTGCTAAAAACGCTGGCAAAATTTCTCAGGCACTACACACACTTGCACCAACTTGCCATTTCCTGACCTCAATACAATTCCTAACCGCACTTCAATTCGTTTTGCAACAGGGCTGCAGCGTTTCCACCGACGAAGAAGAAAAAAGAAGAGAAAAAAAAAAGAAAGATAATGGATAGTGTTGTGCTCTCTGAATTCTCATTCTCTTTCATGTTTAGGCCGCTTCCTGTTCCGGCACAGCAATCTCCAAGCTTGCCTGCACGAAATGAATTTTTAGTGCCACTTTCCCGTGGAGGGGGAGGAACCCGCTGCGGTTGCTAAACGACTGCACCAATGATCTCCATAGCAAACACGTGATCTTGCTCCTCAAGTGTACAATGAATCCAACCTATGCTAGGCACTGTCCTTTTTTGCAAAGAACACAGCTTGTTTTGATGCAAGTGTCGTCTACGCAAATGTGCCTTCAAGCTGTAAGTCCGGATGAACAACAACACATTTGTGAGCAAAAAGCACAATCCTCAGCGTGCGACGTGCTACCCGAGGTGTGAAAGTTGCGTTGTTTCATACAGTGTGTTTCTCAGCGGAGAATTCGCTCTTGTTCTTAAATTTCGTCATTTTAATGGCGTGGAATTCCGCGCTTCGCGTACGCCAAAAATCATTCCGTTGAGATGAGTTGCTCCGCTCGGCACCGCGATCCAGGGTATCTTGTGTTCCGCGGACTTTTTTGTGAGCATCATCCCGAATCATTCTTCTCATTCGTCAGGCACAGTTTCCGGCTTGTACAAAATCACTGCGAACATCAGCCTCGTTCGGAACATCAATTTGATGCCTATTCATTCACGTGCTTTTTTGTTTTTTGTCAACGCCGCAATCTTCAAATAATAACTCCACTCCATGTCTTCCGCCATTCCCAGCAACGCTACAGATCAAGTTGTGGCACAGTGAGCTACACTAGACATGCCTGTCAAACCGTTGTTCTATGACAACACATGTTGGCATTCAAAACAATCACCCCGCGCCTTCTCTCCCTCCAGTAGCCCACTTCCAGTCAGTCATGGAAAGCATTCTCTGCGCGGGAATCCCCGCCGTTCCACGTGCGAAACGGAGCCATAGCTTGTTTCGTCAAGTAATGTATGCCTGCTACAATATTCTGCCCACTTCGCTCGCTCTGTTTCGCCACAAGCTCTTTGGACAAGCATGGTGTGTTTACTTGATTTCCTTTTCAATCTGGTCCGCCTCCTGCATCGTAGCGCCCGGAAGAACCCGCTGACATATGACTCGCCGCTTTAGTGATGATTACAACCCGGAGAAAGGTAATATCGGGTACGAACTGAGTCGGTTGAAGCTCGTGTACATGCTTGTCTTTGCAAAGTCCATTTTTTCAAACCATCCAAAGCTGGCTCCCATAGACGGTGTTTTTGAGTTGTTCTGTGCGCTTTGCGTTTTGTGGAAGTACCTCATTTCTGAGTTGTTTAATTTGTTGGAGTCCACACAAGTACTCGGAAATCCAAACGAATTACCAAAGGGGTATTGACAGAAAAAAGAACATTCCCTGTTCCTGTCGCGTTTAGAAGTTTTCGAAAGTACATGCCAAGAATGTGGACTCCTCATCTCAAAAATGTTGCTCGTTATATACTCTGAAGAACGAGCGGGTACAGACACCCACAGCCTCCCCATGTCTCTCTACCGGCATAGTATAATCCCAATGTAGATCGGTACAGAAACGAGGCCCTATCATTCTTTTGGGAATAGGTTTTCTTTATGGATTCTTTGTTCTGTCCGTTAAGTTATTCCTGGACTTTGATGATTTCGGGATATCACAGTGGAAATTCAGCGCATGTAGTGAAGCCCTTTTTCAAGCGGTCTAACTTAAAGAGAGAATTTGTCGGAACGCTATGTGATGCATGTGCTCTGACAACATCCGTGAAAGTGCTTCCTCAACAAATCACGTCGTTTCAAATATATATTCTTGTGTTGCTTTCTTCACCAGTTCATGATGCTGATATGAACACATCGTGTGTGATAAAAGTTTCGTTTTGAAGACGTCACGAAAACTATCCACGATTTTCTGAATGCTTCCACTCTTAGAATCTGCCTGAACAAATCGCCTGCAGATTGCACGGAGGTAACCTTTGGTCTCTAAGTCGAAGAAACCAATCCATGGTGCCAGTATATACAGTAAAGTTTTGCATGGGTATTTGTCCTCTGTGTACCAGTCTGTTACATTAGACTACCTCTTGGATCGCAGCGTTTGACTCGTGGATGCCATGCCGCCACAGGTCGACCCAGAGAGTCTCCAATAGGCGAGCAGATACACTTAAATGAGTCTGACCTTCTCCTACGAAGAACTATGCTTCATCATACTTCAGAGTTTTAGTTTCGACCGCCGTCGTATGCGAAGGCCGTCGGTCTGTGCCCTGTTCAAACAACTTAAATTTCATGGTCTACTATTGAAAAACCGACAAGGGTATCACAGTTTCGAATCCAACGCTTTCTGATGTTCCAACAAAGAAAAGAAAGGCATGAATGGTTCTTCACACTCAGTCTTTCCACATGATCTTTGAAAGCACAACATATAGCGAGTAGCTCACTATCCTGAACTGGTTCACATGATTGTTCATGAGATAGGTAGTATACAAAACAGCACTTTCCTAGACGTCGCCGGAAGCTTTTTGTTACCGGTGTCACACAGGCCCCTTCCTAGCTTCATACTAGATGCATGTCTGACAACTTTCAACGAGGTTTTGTTCGGGCCGAAACACCTGGCTTTTATTTTCAGAGAGAACGGTTCAAGTGAGGCGCTCGACATGACTGCCCTCTTGTTCCGTGCTGACCTCCTGCACCATAACGAGACACTGATTGCACGGATTGATAGCTCCTATTACGTTTTAGTATCTACAAGGAATTCGTCTAAAGCGCGAGATGCACATCTGCCTCGTTGAAGGGCCCTATTGGACTATCCTTGATTTGCCTTCTTGTTGATTGAGATTTGTGACAGACATTACGCGCTAGTTTTGAAATGGAGACGAGAAGTCAACTATTAACATGCCAAGGCCGGCATGTACCGGGATCATCTTTACAATGCTCGTGATCTGACCAGTTCAGAAGATCTCTCAGATTATAGCTAGAGTATCTACTTTGGAGGATTCTTCAGCATATCTGAACAGCAGTTGGAGCTCATGTTCAAAATACTCGGAAAATCGTTGTTACCTCAAGCTCCTCCGATTGTTTTATGGTTCATCTGCCCTGTCACAAATCATAATTTTGAGGAAAAAGAGGATGATGTTCGAACCACAATACTGACTTGATCAGACAAGTTCCATCAAAAATTCGTGAGACAATTTTCCGTGTCTGAAATTCGTCGAGTGAAGTAATCTCGGTTGTCCCTTGCATTGTGTAGCTGCCTGTGTACGTTGTTGAAACTGTCGTTTTGTGACTGATTTCTTCTGAAACCACAGCCTATACTATCAGGTGTTTCGACAAATCAGCGAGCTTGGCATTTATTGGATTCTCGGGAGTGTACTTTCGGCGGCGGTGGCCTCGATTTATTAAGTAGCATGTACCTTTATCTAGTCACCGCACCGGCTACGAGCTGCTTGTCCGCATACTCCCTTTTCCTCGCACGAAGAGATCGATCTTATGATCTTCTAGAGGAGAGGCTTGACTTCTATTGTTTTACGAGTCACAGCATTTCTACTCGCGCGCAAAAGAGATTCGAAGAGGCTATTCCGATGCTTGCTTCAGCAATGGAGTAAAACTTGACGACCGGTTCTCGTCGCCGCGAACCATACACCAATTTTATCTCGATACTTATCCAAACGTCAATTCAAAGCATATTCTAAATGTTGCAGTAAAATGATGCAGATTTCCTTTCGCTAATCCTCTTAGACACTGCTGCCGGGGACATGATACACAAACATAACCACATCGAAGCAGCAAAGAAAGATTATCCCCATTGTAATCTTACCTTGTACCAGAGTTCAGACAAAGGGAAGGCAGAAGCGAAGACGCATGAGGTGACTTGCAGCACGTGCGGGAGCGACAATCATTTCCATGTTTAGAAACCAGGAGTCGAATGTACAGAGGTCTCATCCGGCATGCCCGTCGCTCGGCAAGCCTCGAGTGCCATACCGGGCACTCAATGCAATGTTTGAACTCAGAATACTGGACAAACCGCGCAGATCAGCTGACCGATGATGACAAGTACTCTGGTGAGCTGTGGAATACAAGTGGTCTTCATTCAATTTCTGAGCCGCAAGCTCAAACTGCAAACGTACCCACGCCAGAAAGGCAGTGCTCTGTATAGCTTTATTATGGCCAAATCTAATTTACATCGCAGAAAAGACTCTTCATGCGCGCGCAATTTCTGTATTTGACCGCCCTCTAATGGGTCTTGCGCTACGCAAAGCCGAGCATGCAACACCTCGTTTCTCAAGAGCAAAATTTGACCCCGACTGAGATGAGTGCATACAAAGGGGCATTCTGAACAAAAAAATGACCGTTCGGAAAAGCTTCGTGTAACCCTGTGAGAGCGACATGTTAGGCAACTTTTTTGTGTGTGAACGTGACGATGTAAGGACACGGTCGCACTGGATGAGGATGCCGTATATAGAGAAGGCCATAGCCCCTAGTGAGATCCGTCGCAAACAAAGCTACCTTTCTGTGCGAGGCCGTATCTTGTGCACGAATTGGTGAATATATCGAGCCGAAACGTCCGAGGTATGGGTCCATAATCTCTCGCGGCAGGAAACGTAACTTTTATCGCGATCTTCTGTCAAATGTTTCATATATTTTCAAGTAGTCAAATCACTAAGGTAATTTATCCTGGTATGCGTTGCTGATTCAGTCAATTGTAAAGACTCCCTCATTCTGCGTGCACTCGTTAGGTTATCATACAAGTAGTACGCTCGCCAATTCAATCAGGAGCACTGAATGCCATTAACAGAAGTGAGCGGCGATGGTATTTCTCATAGGATGTGTCTGGAGGTCAATTTGCGTGTGCTTCCACAGCTTCTGTTAGTTGACCTAATCCTACCACTGTCCAACCAGGTATTTTGAATACCGGCTACTGCCGAGTCTGGCAAAATATTATTACTGCCCGCAAATGAGGTAATCTCTCTTTTGCTTATTTACCGTAAGAGGAGAAAGAGCTACAATTTAAGCTTTTCTCGTATTTTAGAGTATGAGGTTGAAATTGCGGTTGCACAGGAATATTCATTGTTACTAAACAAATGAAAAAGTAGTAATAAAGTCATTTTGGCCCGAAACTGTAGTAGTGAGTATCTGTTCAGCGAATTCTCGAAAAGTGCGTGCGAATGTATGTGGAGCTGAAAGCAGCCACTGCAGTGCGACTAGGAGGTTTCATAGGTGGGTGGTAGGTTACCGAAGGTATGACGGTAGAAGTGGGTGGCTACCATCTCGGTTTATGCTGGTCACCAGAATGGCTTATGTGACATTAGCTCTACATGCCGAGCTCCATGCATGACAGTGCCATTGAAAGGCGACTGGTGCAAAGTACTATCAAACGCATATCAAATTACGGCCATGGAAGAAGAAAAAACCTCGACAAGCTTCGTACAGAAGAAAAGAAGATAACGCCATCGGTAGATCATGACCGGTTTCGAATGGTAAGGCAAAAGAAGGCAAGAGTGAAGTTACTGTACTTGCCAGTATCTAACATTCAGAGCGCTCCTTATTACTCACGTCTCTCGATTTGTCCTGACCCTACTCAAATATGGATTATCTGATTATACTGTATGTAGAAGTGGAGAAGCTACAGCACGACGACCATGTTTGTAGGAGGCCACCACTGCGGTATATACCGCACTGCGTCCCAACTGAAGTTCAGACGAATAAATTGTTCGTAAGTTTATATTTCTTCGATACGGAGGAATAAAATTATGTTCTATGAAACAGAACTTTGAAATGCTGGGGTTTATTTTCTACTCTACTCTGCTTTGTATGCCCTTACTACCTGTACCAGGTAGTCAGTGTAAGATGCCAATTATTTCTAGAAGTGTAGATTCATCTTTTGCGAATTAAATGGCTTCCGGCCAATTCTCCTTTTGCGAATGTTAATTGATCAAGATGGGGGTCAAAGAGGTCTCCGGCCACTGCTGCATGAGTTGCCTTCCCGGCTAAGTTTGATTCTTCGATAATTTAAACGCGAGGTTTGTGCAGAAACCCCCATCTACGCTCAGACTCATCTTCAAACGTTTCTTCAGAGACGAAGGATCAGAATTTGATCGAAGTTTGGGCTGTGTGTCAGTGTCTGGTGACACGATTCGGGAAGGAGATCATTGAGCTGTACTTCAGCTTTTAGTTTTACGTTGAGGCCATTGTGGTAGCTGGGCAGTAGGTAGTCTTTGAACTGTGGCGCAATTTTTCTTTCTTTCTGTGAGATTGAAACTGCGAGTTGCCTCGAAACGTTATACTATGGTCCCACATACGGAGCTCTGACCACATGGGTATGCGTTGTTGAGCAAATATTTTGAAATAGAACCGGGAAAACTCCATGAATGGGAGAGGAGCTGCTGGTAGAAAGTGATTAACGAAGAAAGGGCGGCTGTAAATCACAGGAGATAGGGTTTTGATCTCTGCCATCACTGTTCTTAAACCAACTCCTACTGTACTTCATATGTATAGCTTTCCGTAGAGTGATTTCCTCTGATTCGTGGTTATCTGAATAATATTCCTCTGTATCAGCTATTCCAAAGCTATCCGTTGACCGAATAGTGCAATCCCTCAAATCTCAGGATCTGCCGAGTGGCCCGCATGTAACTTCAATTGCTTGTGCGAAAAGCATACCTGGTGCAGGAGGTTAGCATAATGAAACAGAGTCACTGTTAAGAGCCGAGGTCTGTCCGATTGAGTCCATTTTATGCCTGATTTGCGGCAGTACACTACTACCCATTTCTACATGATAGTAATGAAGCAATTCTATGCCAGCAGAGTCTTCTAAGGGTGTCAGTTTCTACATCAGGAACGATTTCTGTCGCAGTGGCTGTCACGTGCGGTCATCTTGAATCCGATCGTTGGTGGCTTCCGACCCAAAACCCGAAATTAATAGAAACTTCATCGCTACTGCAGAGTACAAAGCGAGCGATTTTGAAAAATATGGTAAGAATTACCCGTTCTTTTACGTCTGTGACGAGATCTCGGTGTGCGTTTCTGACAAAGTCAAATAGTGCCACACTGTAATAAATGGCATCAATCTAGTTTAGTAAGCACCATACTATAAAGTTTCATTTCGGCACTGCAAAAGAGAGGTCATGGACGCATTGTAAGATTGTCAAAAGCCTCCCAATTAGGAAAATTGCTTATACAGCTTAATCTGGTTATTCTCAACGGCCAATGGGGCCGACCCGAAAACTCAGTTGTCCACGTCTACTCGACAGAATACTGCAAACAACTGTGAACGCTATGTTCTTGTTCCATTTCCACTCCGTGCGAATTAAAGACGGAACGTACAGGGTCTCCAAATTAGGCGACGAAATGAGGACAGTGAGATTTTCCTGGCTCCATGAGCATGGCTGAGCTGGAGGCAATGGGATTGTTTGATCGACTTGGGAATTGGCCTCGATCATATTCTAGTTCCGATGCGTTTGTACTAGTACTGTATCAATGTATGCTTCGCTTGCAACAGAGCGGAGGGTGATTGAATTGTGAGAAACCGAAAGCAGTGTTCGGATGATAATTTTAGTGCGCGTCGATGACTTGCAGTTTTTAAGAGAAGAAGAAGATCGCAGCAGCTTTCGCTACAGCTCCAAGTGGAAGGTAGAAAGGAACTCGAGAAATTGGTCCACCATTGATGGCACAACTTTGATCACGGATGTGCTTATTAGAAAGTCTCCTCTGTCTATTAAGTCATGACAGGCAAACTGACAAGCGGCTGCAGAGATGATGTCCTACCGGACAGGTCCTACGTGTGAAATCTAGGTGGATTAGCGCCGAGACACAACGACAAAGCGTTGCGCCTAAAATCAAGCTCGCACTGTGACTCGCATACGCTTCGACTGGTAACAATATCTACTTGCAGCGAATGCGTCCTTAGTGATGAAGAAGTTTGGGAAGTAGGAAAAGTTTGATTGTGTGTCCATGTCGAAAGATGTGGTGGGACACCTCGCTGTACCAGCTCTGAACTCGTGACATTCTGTACGGTTTACGGTTAAGGGTTACTCTACAGAGAAATAAAGGGAACCCGGGTAAACACGTTGGTCTGTAATTGAACAGAAAAAAAAAATCCCTTGAAAGTCGTTTCAAAACCTTGCAATACGAGGAAAATCACTGTATGATATTTACCTAGATTTGTGGTGATGACTGGGAGGAGTATCGTACGGTTTAAATCTTGACAGGGAACCATGTAGTGGGGCAAGGCACGAGGCAAGGGGGTGGGTCGATGTCCCTTCCTGCTGGTGCTGTCCGAAAGGCGGATGGGTGGCATCAGTACGGTGCAGATTACATTGAGTGGACCATTACGAATATGGCCCATGCAGCAATGGAAGGTTTGATACATGAACTAGAATATGAATTATATTAACGGGGTTTGGAAGAAAGTGTTCCGCACGTGAACGCCTTTTTGGTTGCTAGAGTACAGTTGCAGCTCTGCGAATTGATTGACAAATTTGATTCTGGATCATTATAGGAGAATGTTCATCGAAAGTTACTTATAATTCCACTGTTTCTCCTTTTTTTTTTACACTAGGCAGGTGTGAGCCAAGCAAATCAGAACGCCGATAGGCCATACGAGTACAAGGATATCTCAAGAGAATCAGAAAGAATATGTGTTGTTTGCTTCAAGTGATAGGGCCCAGGCAATACATCAAAACAGGACGCACCGTGTCTTGCGAAAGGGATCCGCTTTCAAATATTTGGGGTTGTTTGAAAGACCTGCGGTTTTACAATCACCTCCACAGACCATTTAGAGAAGGATGGGCCCCTGAGAATAACACGACCCATAGATAAGCAATCATGCAAACATATAGGGCATGTGGTAGGGACATGAACAGGTGGAGTATAGTAGCAGATTAGACGATTTGAGCAGCACATGATCACTGATGTGGACACTGTCCATGCAGCTTACCAAAAACCTACTATCAATGGAGGAGTAGAATTATACACCTTTTTTTCTTCTTCCAAACCTGTGGCTAAAAGGAATTATGGCGCGGCTCTCGCAGCTCTTCGTTTCTCTCTTTGACGAATGCTGAGCAGTAAAATAAAATAGATTTACCAAAACTTTATTCACGGTACGGCCGTGGCATACGCGGCGACAGATCCAAAACCCCTTGTTTTACGCAGCGCTTGCACGCGAGCCTACGAAAAGCAAACTACACTTCCACGCGCTGCTCATCTCCAACCGCTTCGTCGCCGGAGCACTTGCCGTCACTTAAGGTCATGATATTGCTTTTCGTCCGCTCCTTCACGTCTCACTGATATCGCCGTCCCTGTCTCTTTCTCTTTGATAGCTTTTCCTCCTTCATCTCTTAGTCTCTTTTGCTCTGGTCTATCAACCTATCAACTCGTTGTCGTGTATTCATATCACTTCTCACTCATCCGCGTCCCACCTCCTTCTCCACATCCCATCTCTCTGCATGGACTCCGCCCCTGGGTCACGTGCCGACCCTCTTGCATCAAAGTCTGGTCTTGCAGACTTGAATTGCTCTCATCCCTCTGCTCACACGCCTTTCGTCTCGCAATATTCCGTTGGTCATCCGTCTGCTTCATTCGGAACACCTTCGCTCTTCGCCAGACGCCCAAGCCCCGCACCGGTGTTTCCCACACCAAGCGCCCACCATACAGGCTCGTCGCCTCAAGTGCAGTCTCATTCTTTGAGTCCTGCTGGACCACTTGCCCCTGGTGCAGCTGCTCCACACTTTTCGTCTTCTCTCGGGGTCACTGTCCCCACCACCTCGACATCCCAGGAAATGCCTACTTCGCGCGTCTATGCCTCGGGATCTCAGCCCGGTCGGCAGTATATCCATTCGCAGAGCTTCAGTCCTCTCCACCGACAACATCATCTTCCCGATCCCCTGACGTACACTTCACAGCCGGCGAAGAGGCCCCCTTCTCGATCTCTACCGCTACCTCAACCGTTACCTCATCAACCACTGACGTTACCTCAACCGGAGCAGTTTCACAGTCAGTCCTTCTCTAATGTACATAGTCGTCACCATAATTTCCAGAATGGCCTGGACGTTTCGAAACAGTCGCGGATTCAGTCTCCTCATCATATAGGAGAAGCATCGGACCAGTACGTGATAAGCCGTTCTATGCCAATATCATCGGAACCATTTCCGAACAGCAAATCACTGCCGTACCCAATTCCTCACTATTCACAACCATCGACAGTGGAACATGGTCAAAGATTGTCGTTCTCAACTCCATCCGGAACATTGCCAGGTATTTCATCGCGTACCTCATCTCTGCCTTCTCAAAATGTACCAACTGGCCGAATTGGGGCAGCTCCCAATAGTTTCGTATTGTACGATATCGCCAAATTGCGTCAGGCGGGCTGCACAATTCTAGGTGGCAAGGTGTATAACGATAAGGGCCACAGCATATGCGGGGTTTTAAATCAGCACGATAAACCCTGCAAGAGGATCGGCAAATGTCCCTTCCACGGAAATGCAACTCCTGTGTCTGCTGCTAATTCGTGCAATGGCGCAGTTGATGAGTCGGGCACAGCTGTTACCTCATCCACCACACCAGACAACACTTCTTCCCCACATATGCCGGGGGAAACGAGATATGGAGAGGGAAATGGACATGGTGGAAGCACTTCGTCTACGCTGAGTTCTCGAACTGCTGCTCCTCCGAAGAAGCTCCAGTACAAGCATGGCTGGACAAAAGAAGAACATTTCCTCTTCCTGCACGGGCTTGATTTGCACGGTAAGGGGTCGTGGAAGCAAATTGCAGCTGTTGTGAAGTCTCGTACTCCAACGCAGGTGCAGTCGCACGCACAAAAGTATTTTCTTCGTCAGAAACAGAACAACAAGAACAAGCGGTCTATACATGATTTGACAATGGAAGCATCTGAAATGCGAGAGTTGCAAAAGCGGTTTCGAAATGGCGACCTTAGAAATATGATGCCAAGCATGGGATTGGGAGATAATCCGTACGTCTCTCACGGAGGACATACAGGAATCAGAAGGCCGCGGGATCAAGACGGTCTGGGACCGCAGCAGCCTTTGCACAGTCTTAATGATTCATTTGCTCAAAATGATTCGCTGCCTGCAGGCGGTCCAGACGCGAACACATCAAAGTTTGGAGTTTCTGGTAATACCATTATGCAAAGGTATGGGCCTGGTCAAGCAATGAGTGCGACTACTTTGGGATCATCAATGAGTTCTGGCGTGCAGATTCCGCAAATCAATGGCTCCTACGCTAATCGCACGTCGATCCAAAACGGACGCAATTACCTCAATCAACAAGATATCCTCGGGAATGCCTCTCAAGCGACCGTTTCATCGTCTCAGAGGAAGCTGATGGACGGAATGTCTGCACAACAGCGCACAGACGGTATACCACAATCGCGGGATGTCATGTTGTCGTCACTGCGCCCAGTGTTTCCTCAGGATACGTATAATAACAACGTCGGTCATACTACGACGCCTGGACCTTTCCTTTCTCCAAGGCTAGCTCACTTCGCGAAGCCTGAAGTAACAAGTCTACCATGTGGGGTGGACAGAAGTATGGACGGGAACGTTGCCAGTGTTTCGGGGCAGCATTCATACGGTCCCAATGGATTCCCGAACCTCTACCAGTCCGGGAGTGGACAAACTGTGTTCCCTCAATCCCAGCAACGTACTAATGGAGACAGCGCGCAGGTGTGGCCGTACGAATCGGAAGTGAGGAACAGGAAAGTGAAAGAGTATGGAAATGTCGGGAAGGAGTCCATCCAGTTGCAGGCTCCTTTTGGGGGCATGGGTTCGTTGTCTATGCCTGATGGGTTTTCAAACGTTAACGTGAGCGGACTGGCAAATCAGGACCAGATGGAATCATCTTTTGATGCTGGGAACAACCACCAATCACCGGCGTTTACGTCGGCCATGTTTGGAGGTACAGAAGCAGTCGATGTACAGGAAGGGTCAAATAATTACGTCGTGAATGGGTCATCGCATGGTGGCAATCCAAGTGTACAGGTTCGGGACGTCGGTGCCGTGATAAATGGCTTGAGTGGGTCGAATACTCTGCCTATCGGCGGACTCGCAGCCAGAGGACAAGGGCCCTTGTCGCATGCTCCTTTCGCACGTCACTAAATTTGACAACCACCGATTTTGATGCGCCGATGTTCTGATGACGGAGCTGTACGATGTTCATACGCTTGTATGATACTGTATGTGACCGTTGTAAACATCTTTTGGGTCGAATGTTTTGCCGCTCATCGCCATCATCCTTTATCAAGCTGGAAAATGCTCGTGCGTAAATTTATAATTGCACTAATTTCAACGACACGGAACCTCGAAAAACTGCACAGCACAGGGAACACGAAGACTAATGTAGATCAATTCAGTGCCTGGCCTTGACGATGCGTACGCGACAGCACGTGCGTTAGACGGGCTACATCATCGGGTGCAAGTTGCCACGAAGTTACGATGTCGTGTTGGATTTCTGTCGAATCGTATCCTGGCGTATTTGAATGGCGACTTGACCATGCTCTGTATTCCTTCGCGAGTAAGTAAAGCCTCGCACATCCAAACACCTACATTCTCCGATCACAACTCGAAATCTCTGCGCACGCGGTGAAAGTCACAATGTTGAAAGACACCACCCGACTTCATACAAACAGCCATACAAATGACGCTACCTACTCCAACCCAGCACCCTGACTGGCCTCTGCCTCCCAAAAGCTCTCGCTTTCCGCTGACACAACCACTGAACGACTCTCAAACATTTGCCTACCGGTCAGTTTCTGGTTTGCTTCCTTCTCCAGCTGCTCGCGACTCTTCTTCGACTCGAGCTCGACAAAAAAAGTTTCCCGCCACTTGTCAAAAGCCTCGATTGTGACGGGCGTCCCCACAGCCTTGCTCGAAATAATCTCCACATTGTCATGCTGCGTGAAATCTAGAGTCTCAAACTTGCGACTCTGCTCCTCATCCGCATCCTCCTCTACCGCCCTACGGACATTCTCCGTCAGCCAAGCCTTGGCTTCTTCGCGCAACGCAAACGCCGCTGCCATGCCAACCTTCTGGCGAGCCTCTTCCTCCAGATGCAACTGCAGTTCCTTTCTCAGGGGCGTAGATAGACCTTCCAAGGCGTGTACAACGAGCACAAGTGGCTCCGCAGGGTAGCTGAGAGGGTGAGTAAATATGAGACGCAGCTTGACATCATCGGCGGTGTCTTCAACAACGTCTATCTCGAATCGGGCACCGGACGATTCCGTTGGCTGGTCGATAATTCGAAAATCCGAGGTGAATATGGCCTCCAGAGCCTCGAGCTCGGTCGCTTGCTCTTCTTGCGGATCATCCATCGGAAAGGGTGAGCCGAAGAAACGAGACGGTCATGGAGATGGCGACTGAAGATGAGGATACGCGGGATGTGGGCATACACGGTAAATCAGAGTAGTGTAGGTGATGCCTTGGGGACAGGACAAGAATTATAAGGGGACCGAGGGATTGTTACCCTGAAAACAAGAAAGGGAAATCCACCGATGACTGGACACAGAGACAAGAGCGAAGATTTGTTTTGGCCGGTGAATGTTGCGTGCGCTCCTCTTTCAAGTTGAGTACAGGAACAACAGATTGGGATAGGAAAGAACAAGGCTGCTTCTCTATGATAGTTGCAGGGGCGGGGGAATCGAGAATTTCAACAAAAAGAGCTCGATGACGAGAATCTTGACGACAGGAAGAGTATCTGCAGAGCAATCAACCGCCGCGATTTCGGTGTCGTAATCACACAGGATCCACACCCAGCAGGACGGGAGCAACGGAGTGGAAGGTTGAGGAGGCAGGACGAAAGATCAACGACAGAGTGGCGAGCACCTGCTCGGGTTTGATGTGGTGCATGGCGTGTCGAAAAGCTTCCACAGCGTAGCTACAGCTTATGAAAGACGTCATTGCCGTTGTTTTTCATTGATTTTCTAAGGCAAGCCATTTTGAAATATTTCGCTCCGTTGCTTTTGCTTTCTGTCCCCTCTCTGCTCGGTGCCGTCGTACCTAATGCCGGCGTGCTTTCGTGCGTGCCCTGCTGCCCATGAAAACGGTCTACGCGAAACTCTGCGATCCAGGCATTTGCCTTTCGCCTACTTGTGAGGGCACTGCTCGTTGATCAACAAGTCCGCGCACCGCTTGCCGTGCGTCGTCCCACTTTATTTCGTCTTCACTCTCAAAACGAAAACGGTCTGTATCAGCCATGGCGTCGCACCGCCACTGGCCTGTCTGGCTTTACGTCCCCAATGTCATCGGATACCTGCGCATTCTCCTCTCTGCCGTTGCCTTTGCGCACTACCAGTACCCGCAGAAGTTCTTTGCTTACTATTTCACCGGCTTTGTGCTAGACGCTGCGGATGGGCTGGCGGCGCGCAAGCTGGATCAGGCCTCCGAGTTTGGCGCGCAGCTGGACATGCTCACTGACCGCTGTGCGACGGGTGCGCTCTTGACTGTGCTCGGCTTTCTGTATCCGCACGCGGCGCCGCTCTGTTACTCTCTCATCTTTCTCGACGGCTATTCGCATTGGATGCAGATGGTGGCGGGTATGTGCGCGGGGGCCACGTCGCACAAACAGGCGGGCAGGGGGATGCTTCTGCAAATGTATTACTGGCGGCCTGTTTTGACCGTGGTGTGCTCCCTCAACGAGATGTGCTTTCTTATGTTCTACATGCAAGCCTTTTCAGAGGGACCAGACGTGCTGCCAGGTGTGTCGCTGTATAGTCTGATTCTGTATTGTGCAACACCGGTGTGTGCGCTAAAGCAGGTTATCTCGCTGCGGCAAATCGCGTCGGCGCATGATACAATTACCGATTCATTGTAACTAGGCGTAGTGGATTCATGTTCGCATTTACATTCCCGCGAGTGTTGCAAAGCGGCGTGTTGCCGCCGATTGGGGTGAAAGAGATCACGCGCAATCGCAGAGCTTGTAGACAGCGCCTTGCGTTTTGAGATTCACTCGGCTTTTTGCCTCCATCGGAACACTGCATTCTCTGCAATTCGCGCCAAATTTTGAATCGGCCTCCTGGAGTTTGCGTTGTGCCGCAGTCTCCAGTGCCCATGAGCTGCCGGGATTCATTTTTCTGTGAATTTTGTTTGATAATCCTGCTGGATCAGTAGCCGTTGTAATAACGATCTCTTGACGGTCTCTGCGAACATCAGACATGAATGACGCGTCGCGTCTACCGCGTACGCTTTGGTTCTTTCTCAATGCTTTGTGCGGCCGGGTTATTACACTGGAGATGAGAGGCAAGGGCATCGCCACAGGCTTGTTAGAATCTGTAGATCCGTGTATGAAGTATGTTGCGGGCGTCCGGGTTTTACAGCGCGCACGTGACGAGCGAGATGATACGTATAGTAACCCGAAGCACTCTCAGCGTGGTGCTGTCTGATGCGACGTACACATTCCGTTGCGGACAAGAAGGCTCGCCGGACCCGCAAAAGCAGCAAGACAAGAAGTTTACTTGCTTATACGTCACAGGTCGACAGATCATGTACATACTTCTGCCGGAGGAAGTAAACGTTTCGCGCACCATCGATACGCAGGTAAGTGGGCACATATGCGCGCGCCCTTTATTCTCAACACTTTTCGCAAACAGTGCCTGACCTCGATTTCTCACCCTGGTTCAATCCTTTGTGCTTGCCACTGATTTATTGATACGGCTTTTACTTCACAGATGAGCAAAGCCCAGGCTAGGCGGTATGAGGCAACCGGAGGAAAGAGACGACGCCGGTCTTTGTCAGAGCCGAAGCCTCCCATTGACAGAACACCTCAAGCTAGCGTGAAAAAGAGGACGTGATGCGTACACGGCTCATTTGTGAGAGCGTTTAACTCTCAACTCTCGACTCGAGCCGATCATGGGGGTGCTTGGAACTTTTCTGACGCGCATTCAAGTAGGGCTTCGACAATCCATGGTCTCGCAGTGTCCACGACTTCGCAAAAACTTCTATCGTATTCCTCATTCATGTTGACTGGAGCTCGAGAGGGCAATGACTCTGCAATATCCGTCAGATTGGCCGATTTTCTTCCGCAAACTTCTAGGGCTGTGATGCACGCGATACTGAGCCACACAGTAGGATATGACTCCATGGCCATGGCGAGTAGAATGCAGAATCGCGGGCCCAATTTGTGATTTGCGGTAGTCTGTGCCCGACGTGCTAACAATCCGTCGGCCACAAACGCATGTACCATCGATACCTCCATGCTGTTCGGTCGCAGCAGCGCACTTAGACTAGAGCAGGTTCCAATTCGAGCTATATCGCGCATATCTGGAAGGCCAAACTTCAGGAGACGCAAATAAAGAGCGTTCGAAACAGAACAATTCTGCTGTTTTGAAACAACGATGCAAAAGTCCGTGGCTGTAATGGAACTAGGTTTGTGCCATTCTTCGCGATCGTCTACTAGTTTAGAAATGTCGGCTTCAATCAGGCCTCGGCGCGCAGGAGCTAATTTACCGACTGCAATAGCACAAGTCAAGATCTTTGTTTTCAGGGAGGACGACAAACGAGTCTTCTCCGTTTTCCATGCAGCAGTCACTAGGCCAGTGAAACAACTTGACAGCAACGCCGCATATCGTTCTTGATATTCCTGAAGCGCAAGGGCAGATGCTAAGCACGTCAAAACATTCAGCCTTTGTTTCAAAGTATCCTCGGATTCACCAACACCCGCCGTAGTTTGCAGCAACCAGGGAACAAAACCAGATCTTATCACCAGATCTTCAGCGATGGAGAGTTCTGCATCGCGTGTCAGAAGTGATGCAAATGTGTCTAGGACATCGCCCCGTACAGATGGATCATCGAAGAAAGTGCTGCCCCCTAAAACCATCAAAGCCTCAAATGTCCTTCTTCTTCGCAAGGCAAGCGCATCCAGTGGTGAAACACAACCCTCTCTAAGAATGCTTAAAGCAAGTTGGCGTGTCGCCTTCAACTCAGGACCAGAGCCCTGGTAACTTAGCAAAGCTATTACTCCAAGACAATCACAAACGTCCATGGTCGGAGCGCGCGTGAAATGATAGGTCACTGCTTTGTACGCTGGGTGGCCAGGCAGCAAGCCCACCCACAATGCATTTCTGAACCAAGCTGCGAATAAGGGCAAGACTGGTGCCATCGGTATTTCCAACGAGTTTTTCAGCAAGGTGAGCAAGAATGACAGTTGCTTTCTATCTTTGAACAACGCAGCAGCTGATCCTAGAGGCACACTACGAGGAGGTCCAACTAGTCTTGCAAAAAGGTCCATTGCCGCATAGGATAGAATTTGAATGTCGGTCTCCCCGCACGACAATCCTGTGAACGTCAGTGCAAGCAGGCCGCCTTTCGCAACTTTCCCAATATCTACAATTGCAGTTCCTGGTGATTGCAGAGCTTCCCCACAAGCTTGAACAAACGTCCGCAAAACAAAGACTGGGTCGTAAGCTGATGCATCCTTCTGGCTCTGCCGTATATTGTCCAAGCTTGTATGGTTTTTGCGGTTCAATCGAAGTGAGAGAGTGACCTCACATGATAGCTGCAGTCGACGTCTGTCAAACATGCCAATGACATTTGCTGCTGATGAGCTAAACAATCCTACCCGTCTATCTGCCAGATTGTACTTTTTGCGAGCAGAATTGACATCCAGACAGCGTGAAGCCTTCTCCATACAAGTTCGTATGGCAATGTCATGAGCTTGATTAGATGCGTGGTAGCCAGCCAAATCCGAGGATAAAATCCCTTCTGCAATATGCAAGGATGCTGCTACATCCTCGTCTAATCCGAATTTTGGCAAATGCTGTGCAGATGCAGTTATTAGCTGAGCAATAAGACTAGCCATTTCATTACCTTCAGTTGAAAAGAGGGCTTCGTCAGCGCACGTGTTGTAGCATTGAATAAGACTGAACAACAGGCCTCCATCATGCTTGCATAGAGAAACAAGCGTTCGCTGAGCTGCTTTGTCAAGCACTAAGTCTAGCATGAGAACTTTTCGAAGACAATTTAGGGTCAAACAGATAGCAGACGTGACATGTTTTTCTGAGATGATATTTGCAACAGTAGCGGAGTCAGAACAGCAATGTGCCGTACGATGAATATCTTTCACGGCATTTGAGCAAAAGCCAGTTAAGCTCTTTTCAAGACCGGCTGCATTACGTGAGAGAGCGTACACGGCCACCTTCCTGACCTGCATCGCCTCAAGCACATCGCACATGACTTCCAGAGCACCGTAGTTTGTAGAATTTCCGATGATGTATTGGGAGGTTGCTAACCAATCTGATATTAGGTCGAGCATACTTAATAATTCCCCGTCAGAGACTTTTGCAGTCGACAGCCCCTCAGCAGCATTCGAGAGCAGTTTCTGAACAAAGAGCCAGGCGGCCTCCGCTGCTGCGATGGAACTCGCTATTCGATATTCTTTCAACTTGCCGACGAGCCATTCAAAAGTCCAAAAGGAAGATAAAGCATAGAATCCTATGTCACGAAGAGCCTCGCTCACAGAGCGCGATTCATCCTCGCTCAGCCTATCATAGATTGAGATGTTTCGATTCTTCAAAGCCTCCAGCATCAGAGTGAACATTTTAGGTTCCGAAAAACCATGTTGCAACTTTGTCTGCAAATACTGCTTACCACGAAATAATACAGAGAGAATTGGTGTAGCTTGGGGGAGTGATGAATAAACATCGTTAACATCCCAGCAAGACATCTTTAAAACCATCTCGGTTTGCATAGCTGGGCAAAATGGTAGAATGGTAGCAAGTTTCACGCATTCAGTCAATGGGAGAGAGGAGATCAGAGGAAGACTTATGTCCGCTACCGTTTTTAGGCTTCTGTACGCCCAAAAGCATATTTCCGGATCATCATGTTGCACAAATGTGTAAATCAGTGAAATCCCAAATATCACAGCTCTGGTATCCATCCGCGAAGAAAAAGCAGGTTCTAGCAAAGACACAGCATAGGTTATTGATTTGCTAACAAGCCTTTCTGGCCAATGTATTTGTGATGCAGCTACTTGAAGCAAGGAACTTTGCAGGCAGTACACAAGTTCCGAATGCACCGTTTTTCTCTGCTTAAAATTCTCGAGTGCTTCAATCACCATTTCAATGAGAAAAACTCTACCATTTCCCAATGCAACAATGGGCAAAACCGAAGCTACAGAAAGCATAAAGTCATCCGTCTTCAGAGTGTTCTTCAAGTCCATTACGTACGCCCGCATATTCGAGATTGAGTTAGTAGAGGAAGAATCACGCAAAAAAAGACAGAGCGGCAATGCTGGAATCATGGCGAAAGTTCCATTGGAGATTCCTGATTGCCAAAAGATCTTGAGGAGGATATCCAAGTCCTTCGATATTATCTCATCTAGCTGCAGTCTGTGAACATGATGCCACAGGACAGTAGCGGCACAGAGAAGATCTGTATGCGCCTCAGTCGTGTGCTGGTGTTCTATCATCGTCATATGCAAAGACGCATAGGATTGGACAAATTTCAAAAATTGACTCCGAGGATACTTTATGGAAGGCAAGAAAAGTTCCTGAATAGCATTGCATGTGGCGAGCATATCTGGGGCATTCTCAACAGCATAATTGCATTCATTCGAATGTGACACCTCAACGCTCACAGACGAAGTCAGTATCTTGTTTAGAAATGATTCGCTGGAGCGGCAGCCGATTAAAGAGCTAAATGCCCTGATGATGCGCAAGGAGTCCGCTAGAACCTGAACCAAAGCATTCTCACCCCCACTTAACTTAATTTTCCCTCCTGTTTTCCTCAAGTTCCGTAACCGGATTGAAGCAGCCACAGATAAAAGAGATACTCGCACTGTCCCAGACGCGCCATTGATCTCGTCGAAAAGTTGATATGGCGCTAACACGGCCCCGAAAACAACTTTTTCGAAACCTTCGGCGCAGCTTTCCAAGCAATCTGTACAATTTGACAACACTGAGAGATACACGTCTATCTCAAGTTTCGTGCCCGCTGGAAACAATTCTGTTGATTCCAGTATGCCTCTGCAAAGTTTCCATAAGCGTGATGCAACTTTTGCATCACGTGAATGCGCAGCACGCACGATAAGGGCCGAGAGATAAGATTTTCGGCGAATCGTATGTAAAGCTTCTCGAGGCGCGGTTTGCAATGTAGCGCGAATTGAATCATCCGATACGTAAATGTCCTCGCCCGCAGCCTCAACTGACAGTTTTATGAGGTCTGCATTTGTTTCATCTGTATTATTACTAAACAGGTTTTGATAAGACGCCAAAATCTTCAGAGCAACCTGATCCGCTGTTTTAGAAGACCTTAACAAATCTTCGACAATTTTTAGCGGAGGTAGAAACCTTTGGGGTTCAATTGCTGCAGATTTATCCATTTCTACCACTTTGCAGAATGCATGCATGATCAAGAGCCCTGTGTGCTGCACCAAACCCCCTCCATGCGAAAGACATTTCTCAAAAAACTTCTTCTCAGCAAAACGGGAAGTGGCCGATGGTAACCTCATCACACACGATGACACAATTGAGGCCAGTCCAAACCAATTTGACGAAAGCTGCGGTGTTATAGACAAATACGGTCCAATTTCCAAAAGACATTTGCAGATCTGCGGCTGTTGCTCGACCACGCGAAGCACGAAGGCTACTGAGGCTGGAGCATCAGTAACTGCAATGCTCGAAACGGCCGACGCAATCTGTTGTACTCTAGAGATACGAGAGTCTTTGGCAACTTCAATGAATATCGTCGATGCCGTTTCACGCAGAGCAGTATGTTCCTGAGTAACCTGACTGGGCGCAACTTGTAGAGAGGGCATGTCTGCAGCGGCAACAGACGCGAGGATATCTGCCATTGGGTATGCAAATGCTATCCGACGCATGGCATGATTTGGAGCTGCAAGGATATGCCTCTGGATAGCAAGCAAAAGATTGATAGCGGCAATGAGCTCCATCTTCTGGATATGCGATGGAGCTATAAAATCAATATGCTTATCTTTCGAATCATTTTTTCCAGACTTCAGCTTCCCTTTCGCTCGTTTAGTACTTCCCCCCCTTTCGCGCGCAGCCACAGCGTCTGGTGGAACAGCATTGCTCTCATCAATCGTACGCTTAGCAATTACGCGAACGCAAGTAATAAGAACACCTCTCGCCCTCGTAGAAAGTGCGTTTATCACGTCATAGTCGCCGCTTGCCAGAAGCACAAACATGAGGTCCAAAAACGACACTCTGCAGTAATGATTTGTGTCCGAACACAAGGCCGGCGCCATTACATCCGATGCTAGATTGAAGCGATTGAGGATCTCCTTTGCCAAAATCGGATGACACTGTCCCACCAACCTCAATAAGGTCAATGCCTTTTTCGCGCACACGGTCCGATCATGCACAAACACGTCGTACACCAACACAGCTCTCGTCTTCACCACCTCCTTCACAACCGACCTCGCCGCCTGTAACGCCTCAAGCGGCCGGGCTTCATCAAGCGAGTATCGCACGACTACAATAAGACAGTCAAGCGCAGCAGCGGCAAGCGGACGGCGCGTGGAGACGGCGCGCAGGGCGGTGAAGAGTTCTGCAGCACCCGGACTGTAGATTACGTAGGCAGCGATAACGTCCGGGGCGCCGGGAGTGGTGGCCAGGGTGTGGAAGTGGCGCAAAGCGTTGGCGGCGGCTGTGGCAGCAGAGTCGTCACGCAGGGCGAGACTGCTGGTGATGCGGCCCTCGCCGACGCCGGCGGTCACGGTCTGGCAAAAGTCGGCGGCATCGAAGGTCGTGCGAATGTCATCGACATACGCCATCGTAGAAGATGATGTTTGTGAGATGGGCAAGGTCGCTCTCGTAGCCGGAGACGGTGAATGTCTGTGTGTGTGTCTCACAAGAGTAGGTGAACTCGTACTGTAAAAAACCAGTGGGGTAATGAGTTCGTCCGATCGGATCAATGCAAAACCTTACCACAGGCGAAAGGAAAGCATGTCCGTAAACTTTTCGGACTAATTACAGTCGCGCATGGAGTAGATCCGGTTGTCTCCTAAGCAATTGTCGGAAGCGGGATCAAAGTTTGGGATGATTTGGAAAAGATTGCCCGATCGAAACCGAAACTAAACTAAACCGCACAAAATTCACGAGAAAGGTTGCAATTGCCAATGTGCTTCTCCGAACTACAAATTTACAGATGGAGCCCTACGACACAATGTGTCTCATTACAGCAGATGATTGCAAATCAGTAGCCAATGGTGTATGACCGGTTTATATACTTCATCAAACTGCAACCTGCATTCGTACACCTTTCGTTGACATGCACCTTCTCAGCAAATCCGAATGACTGCTGGCATATCTTCTTATGTTACCCAGCTAGCCCGCATCACATCGTATCTAGACCACTCTGCACCAAACATCTCGCGTCGACGCCAGTGCGCCCCAGCCCGGACGCCGCAGTAGCAATGATTCTACTTTACTTGGGTGCCTTTCGCTCTGAGGATAGATTACCTTCACAGTCCAAGCCCAATCTCAGCCAATGCTATGCCAGTTCTCCGTTCGTGCTTGAGACCAAACTGCTCCATTGCCAATAAGACGGCGTCTAGGTGCATTCGGATAATCTCGCCTCATCCATCAGTTCTCACAAACCTTGACAGCCCGACCTATCAGGCTCTCTCTATGCACATTGCTGCAGAAAAATGCTTCCTTTTTTCCCTCTGACCTCTGATCGCTTAGACAGTCGACATCGGAGAATCTGTCTCAGTACCGGTCTGCTCTCCAACGGTGGTCGTGTACTGTGATCCTCGCCAGCGTCTCCGAAGAATTATAGTCATTGTGACCGCTGCAACAATGGCAAACATCCCTACCACCCCTCCTGCGATTGCCCCGGCATTTACGCCGCCCCCACCATCTTCACCCGTGGAATCCGATCCAGAAGCGCTTAATCCCCCAACGCCACCGCCAGTAGGACCAGATCCGCTCCCAGCTTCTTCAGAGTTCGGTTCTGTTGAAGGCGAACTACCGACGCTGCTGCCTGATTCGACATCATCCCCAGACTCTTCCTCAGGAGACGAGGAATTGTTAGCCGCAGGCTGTGTATCGGTGGATGGAGCAGTGCCCCAGTCAAAATCATCCAGAAATACAGGATCTCTTGCTGTAGCAACCGTGAAAACTGCGCCTACGCTTTGCATCCAATCCGTGTACGCCGATAGACGCAAGTATGCTGCGGCAACACCAGTTCTGGCGCAACCGTATCCGAATGAGATAATTCCGACCTGAACAAGTTGTCCGTGCTTTGAGTATACGAAAATTGGACCCCCAGAGTCACCGATGCAACTGTCACACTTTCGATCGTCATATCCCGCGCAAAAATGATGCCCATTATCCATATTGCCCACCAAGTAGCTCCCTTCCGCCGCCAGAGCCTCCTTGCATTTGTTTGTTGGAACAACTGGCAAGTCAACCTGGTACAACTTGTAATCATTATTCTGGTCGTCGGTCTCGGATGAATGCCCATATCCAACGACACGCGTAAATTCCCCGAGCTCCGGAATGGAGGGGTTTTGGTTAACTGTCATATAATAGGATCCAGGCGGCGCATCTTCGTCAAATTCGATAAGAGCGACATCGTGCTTCGGAAAGTCATGCTTCGGATGGATGTGAACGGCTTTGATCTTGAGCTTCACTCCGTTATATGACTTTGAGCCGCCGACGGTTGCTACGCTAAATTCGGAAATGGCACAATGACCAGCGGTGATAGCCCAGCGAGGCGAGATGAGTGATGCTCCGCAGCCTTCGGTGTGAAACGAGACGATATGGCTGCGGAGAAAATCCTTTGGAATGGAGCCACCTACGATGCGCGCGTTGGTCACAGGGGGGGATTTTGGCAGGACTACCGGGCAGCTCGATTCCTGACGCAGAAAGTCAGGCACCTCATCTGCACCGGTGATGTGAATAAAAAGGGAAGCTAGAAAAAAAACAGAAAGTGGAACAAATGGGGGGAGACATCGCCGGCGAATCCGTCGCAATGGCGTTGGTGCTTGACTTGACGGGGGAGCAGATGGTGGGGTAGAGTGCATTACGATGACGAGACAAAGCGCGTGGCATGAAAGGCGGCACTGAAAAAATGCCTGACGGGGAAAGGCAGCCGCAAGAAAGAATTGCTTCCGTAGGTTGCTACCGTTATTAACACTTTCAGTTGAAGAGAAACGCAAGCAAGATCAGGGGCTTGGAAGTTAAGCGGACTCGGAAATATGGAGGAGTCTGAAGCGGAGGGATGCGAAGGACACTACGGTGCGAGAGGTTCACACGTGAGGGGTGCAAGCGAGTGTAGCCGATTAGCTCGCCTTTAAGCACGTGTAGGGAGGGAAGAGCTGTGCAGGGAATTGGGCGTCGTGGAAAAAGGTTGATTCACGTGAGGGATAGGGTCTAAGACGAGTGTCCACTGGCGGTTGGCGCAGCAGAGGAAGGAACGATTGGTGCGGTGAGGAATAGGAATGACGCGTCGTGCGAGTATGGGCTGGTCGAGAGGGGTGACGCATTCTAAATTAGGACAATAAGGGAATCTGATGGGGTTTTCCAACTGGTTTGCAACAGGGTTTTTCTGTGACAATGTGCTCTACTACGGAAAGATAGCAAAGGGCTTTTTGTGGTTGGTGGCAGCGCCTCTCCAAAGCAGTTTTGATGCATTTTCGCACTTTTTTTTGAGGAAATCCAACGAAAGACAAACTGCCTTGCGTTCATTCCACCTGTGGAATTGAGTTGTTTCTTATTCAGTTTGTCCTCCTCCAGTGGGTCACACCGCGCTGAGGAGGTAATTGCGAGGCCGACTGGGTCCCCCACGTTGGCGCTCATGATTAAGTTCAGGGATCTTTTCTCAAAACTCTTCGACACTGCAGGCAGCCCAACGACGCCAAAGAGTGGCCGCACGCAGCAGCTGGTCAAATGGTTGTTGCTCCCTCCATATTCTCTCGCACGTCGTGATATAAAAAAGGTTTGGATGGACATTTCGAGTAATATTCGGTCATACCTCGTGTGAAGTTTCCGTATGCAGTATTATTACTTTCTATGTTTAGTACTGGTACAGGACAGTACAAAATCATACCGTCACAAAAACGTCACGTACAGTACAATAGATGTAGCTGATAATCTTACTGTAGCAGTGGCCCCCGTTCCCTGCCGCTCTAAGCTAAGGCTGATGTCCTATTCAACTCAAAACCCTCATACAGCTCGATCATGAACTCAAAATCCCACCGCCATAATGCATCGTTTGCGGCCACTTTCGGATCTCCACTCCAGAAAGGAGACATATGTCTACGGTACTGCGTGTGTTTTTTCTCTTTTTTTCTCCTTTTCTCTTTTTCTCCCCCTCAATTGCTTTGATACTATGTACCCAACGTTCATGCCCAGATTAGTCCAAGCGTTGAAATCAAACCTAAGCCCCGAGGACGGTGCCGCCTCTGTCTCGAGTCAACTTTCTCTTTTTGAGCGTGTGTTTGCATCCATATTGCCTTCTTCTTCTAACAGCGTGGCCATCCAGTCTCACACTAGTGGCTAAGGCTCGTGAATCCTAAACACACATTCTTTCCGAGCAATAACTGGTATCTATCGATGCTTGTGAGAGTGAGGACCTCGCTTCAGTTCTCCATTCACTGCATGACACAGACGACCTGGATTATGAGCATACACATTGGAACAACCGATGCTGCCCTATTACTGAATGCTTTCACCCCGCTCACAGCTATGGCCTAGGGCATGATATCAAACTCATTTTCTGGGGTGTGTGTGCCTAGAGACTAAATCCCGTCGGTACGGCCCCCTTCCGTCTCGTGCTCACGGCAATGTCCAATTGAGAATGACCTTACTAATCACACCCATACAATGACTCATGAGTAAACACTGCAGTTATCTCCGTGTAGCCATTACAAGCACTGCGTATTTGTCCGGAGGACCGGCCAATATAGCCAGTTCTTAATGACACTTTTTGTTAGAGTACAGTAAATTTCCCGGCAGACCCCCCCGATCTTATGAGTCGCCATTTTCAGGAATCGTTGCCACCGTGCATCATCGCGTTCGTGTTGCGACATACGAGTCGGAACCTTTGTAAAGTATGCATTTGCAATGAGAACACCCTGGCTGCAAATTGCACAAGGGGCTGCCTAGTGTCTATTGGACATCTGGCCTCATATGAGGCCAAATTTCGCAGAGATATTAAAGTATCACGGAGACGTCCACTTCCGCTGTTCTTTATATCTACTTGAAGGTCTTTGGGTTCTCTATTCTGGCAGAGTGAGCCGTAGAAAAAACCAGCGAACTTTTTGCGCAGTCAGAGTTTTAGTGCAACTGAGTAGGCTACCCTTTGTTTTGATATCATAGAAGCGGGTGAGATAAATTACACGTACAACAACCAGCATATTCACCATACGTATTAGATATTTTACATAATGTTTCGGTGGTCAGTTGGCCTCATATGAGGTCAAAATCATGACTGCAATAAATAAATTGAACCTTCGATATTTTATCATAATTTAGAGGTGTAGTACCTCTACCGCCCACGTTGTACTCCTTTCGCGTTCAAGTGGAAAACTTTCTACGGCTTTTTCTAACTGCGACGAGTTCGTCCCGTGGTCTTCGGGCTGCTGGGGGAGCATCTGACCGCGAGTTCGATTATCGCTGAACGCCTTTGAGCTTCGAAATCCTCCCTGAGGACTCGAAAGGTTCCGAAGTAGTTGTGTTTCAGGGTTCTTTCAAAGAGTCCAATTCAACAGAAGACAGTGTACGGTGACATTTTTTAAAGGGGTATTCCATAGCGATGCAACGAAACCGAGCAAGTCTTGTGACGCCGATAGAACTGACGGCGGCTATAGAATCTTTTTTAAGTTTGGTAGACATATAGAAGCGACAATTATGATGTCAGCCAGGGTAGCTCACCAATCTAGGATTTAGACTTTACTTCCCAAATTACTGAAACATTTTAAAACCTACTCCTGATTTCCTTCATATTCAAAACTATGGACCTCCTGGAAATGCTGCTATAAGCAATCCCTGCCAGTTTTAGAATGAGAGATATAAACTTCGAAACGAATATTCCGGAAACAACTTCAACATATAAACTTTGATTTCTCTGTGTTCTTAGAGAAAGAACAGCGAGATTGAAAGGCCACATTTGATGAAGTTCCGGCACTTAACAGACGCATGCGCTTTGTGGGGGCTAGGTGGACCCCAAAACCACTGCCAAAGTCGATGTTGTCAATCAGGGTCTTAGCAGCAGACCCCCTACGAGCCTGGGAGGCTCCGTCCACACCATTATCAATTAATCCATCTGCCAGTTGGCAGTACAAATAGGTCGCGTTGAACACCGTCCTCTTTCGGCATTCTGAGTATAGCTTCCACGAGTCAGCGATGCAGATAGCCAGTAAAGAGGCGTTGAATCTCATCGCCGAATCTCTAACCTTGAAATGCCTCTCCAGCCAAAGGTCATCCTGACGACAGCGGTTGTGCTTGTCAACCTGAGAGCATGTTCCATAGTAATTTTCACATACTTTCGGAATGGAAATATCAATGCTATCCAGATGAAGGTTTTTTTCTCGGGACGTCCACCCCTCACGGTATATGCTGTCACCAGCCGAGGTTGTCACAGTAGAACTGATGAAATAGCGTTTATCCCCGTCAAACCACATGATGACCATGAGGTTGGGCTTACTAGAGACCATCGTGACGTGAGAATCCTTGACCGCTATTTGCAGTCCGGAAAGGTAGTCCACAAGGTAACTCTTTCTGGCTGTCTCGACAACACCAGTAAGCTACTGGCCATCGTCAAGAACCACTTTAGCTTTCTCAACCGACGCGGATTACGAGTCAGCGCAGACGTCTCTGTCCGCTTGGAACCATGGTTCACCCAGTCTCAGAAGTAGAGAGGTTCCACGGCTGTTACTGCCATCGTACTGTTTGTTGACATCATTATCTACTGAAGATCTCAGCTCCAGACAAATCATGATGCCACTTACACCCCAACAAGCTGACTTGATTTCACATCCAATGACCGGCTTGCGATCGAGTGACACATAATGTGGAATAGCAATAGAAATCCAGCTCCCTCCTAGCCTGTACCATCTCGACATACTCTCATCGACGCATATGCAGCCAGGCGAATTGACCATTGCGGCCCGATGACCATTAATTGCATCACCGAAAAATTTGGCCAGGCGCTACCTCGGATCCATAGTCTCAGCGTTGCTTCCAGCTCCGGTAAATGCAATGCAGGTGCGGAGCTGCTCGAAATGGTTACGAGGCAGTATGTGTCCAAAACGCGCAGACGATATGTGCTTGCTGCTCGTGATGTTGCGCCAAAATGTGCGACGATTGCTGAACTAGCATCTTGTCATCAAGGCCAGAATCCCGAAAAAGCGTAAAATTTCACCTTTGCTTGCAGTCTTGAAATAATGGCTTTCCAGATCCGTGTTTGTCCACAACCATACAATTGAGGTGACGCTGCGGGAATATCCACATGAAGTAGTCGAATGGGTTCAATGATGCAGGGTAGGAGTTCACAAATACAATTTCGTCGATTGGGCCAATGACCCTCCAAGGCTTCGTGCGAATGAAACCATTCATTTCTGGCGTGACTTCAGCACGAATCCACACTGTACCATTGACCTTAACGATCGGGCCAGATGCATCTACGCTTGTGCTCTTTTTGACATAGTGACCCTCTCCATCCATGAGTTTGGAAAGGTCGATGTCAACACCCGGTCCGGAACTGCCTGACTGATATCCCAATTGCTCAGAGGTTTGAGAAGCAATTAGGATTCCAATTTCAGCGTCATTTTCTGTACTCTCTCCTGCGTTGATGTTGTACAGCCGCAGTGACATGACCTTGACACCGTCGGCAAGCTCACAGCTGCCATTGACGTCAGTGGCATTTCTGCCGTGGACCTTGGCCTTCTGGACACCTCTGACAGTTCTAGAGACTATCTTGACCTTCCAGCTGGCTTCAAGCATCCACTAATACTTGGAGTCGGAGGTTACAAAGCGAGGGCGAGTATAAACTCGCGATCCAACAATGCGACGGGGGTCGGAAGTGGGAGCCATGGTTTTTGACAATTGAGGACTCTTCGGAATATTCGATGGAATTCCCGCTCCTGCTGTCGGCGATGTTAAGCATCTCTAGCCCGCCCGAGCCTTCAACACCATGGGGGGTCGCTCGGGCAAGAAGAAGAAGTTAAAAACATTCCTAATGATTTACTTCGGCTTGAAAATTGGCCTCATATGAGGCCAAATGTCAAATACACACTACCTACTGCAGAGTATTGACGTATGTTTCCGTATAGTACTACCGTCAAGCTTGTATAATCGCAATGTAGTTTCTTGCACAAACCACTGGCATGAAAGCATCCCCACCAATGCGCACCTAAAATTGCGAACGTGCTCCACGTGTGTCACAGCAATTGGCCGGCGTCAAATTTGATTGCGTTAGGCTCTAGTTCAACCTCCAAGAGGCTGCTGTGTCAGCACCACATTGTATTTCTGGCCTTCCGAAACATGTGGCGATAATCTCCCAATAGAAGTGCTTGTTGATCGGAAACTGTAAGGCCCGCTGGATTTCATTTGGCGAGATGAGATAGAGCGCACCCTGGTAGCAGATAGCAAAGTGTGCATTGCACGGAGGCCTGACCAACCACTGATCTGGCCTATCTTAAACTAGTGTATTAGACACCTGACCTCATACGATGCAGAATTGCCTCAGATGAGGCCAACTTCCAGGTCGAAATCTTACTTCATTGGGTTTGTTTTCTGATATACATTGGGTTTAAGCGTAGAGCTGTTCAGCTTCATCGACAGCAAAAGCGAGAATTCTACCGAACATCCTGAAGAGTCGTCAATGTTCTGAAACCATGCCTCCTACTCCCCGACTTTCGTCACTTTGTAGGAGTGCCAACTTGTGCTCGCGGTTGCACAGTAACTGCAAACCTCAAAAATCCGACGATCGCATAGTGCCTAATTGGAAATGACGAAAGTCTCAGAAACAGTTGTGGCCCTCGAGAAGTGAAAGGTCAACTGCAAAAATGTCACTGAACGGACAGTATGGGGTTCATGTTATTGCAACTGACAACATTCCAAGCACGAGAGGTTTTTGGAAACGCGGCGGGATGAAGATCTCGAGTTGCTCATCGTCGATCTGAGCGATTTGGATATTAGTCATGCGGTTCTGAAATAGATGTCGACACTGACCTCGTCACACGAGCAGCTAAAAAATCTCATAATCCCAGTACGAAACCAGTCATAATGTACCGGTATTGGTTGTTGAGGCTAATGGGACAATACAAGTTGTTGTCCAGGGCATGCTTTTATGGGGTCCTAGGAGTTCTTTAGCCCGATGGAAGTAACTATACATGAGAACAGCTCTCCGGTACCACCGGTCTCACTTATGTTATTCATATGACTGATTCCGCAGCGCATTCTGAGCTGAAATGTCGTATGGGCGAGTATGGAATTGAAATTGAGTATATCTACACGACAAGGAAACGTAAAATCATGCACCTTGGTGTGCCGACCTTGACGATGGGATGTCACATCGAATATCACCACACATTCTGGTGGAACACCAAGAGTGGAAAGCACTTGTTGCCGGCGGATTTTTGTGACACCAAAGCTTGCAACAGGTTCGAGCAATTTGATATGAGAAGCTTCCTGTCAAGTACTGCGTGGATGTACATGACAGGCCCCCAGGCGCGGCGCCCTAGTGGGTATGGGACCCCACCAAGAGATAATTAGCTCGAAAGAACAGCTTTGATAAGGTTATTGTTGCTATGCAGAGGTGGTGGAGTGAGTGAGGCTCACAGGAAAGGATTTTGCTCGAATGTGAACAGCAGCAGCACGGAGAGACTCATCGTGGACAAATTGCACCTGGCGGCGTGGATATGCTGACGTAAGTACAAAGCCATCGCCAGAAAACCCGCTGCGCTTGGTGCACAACGTGTTTACACTTTATGGAGTGTGCGAATCGACCGCATGCGTGCTCGCCCGAGCAAATCTACAACACAGTCGGCGAAACCCGCGCAATTCTGGCGGTGCTGGAAATATGGTACTGCAAACTTTCTTCGAGTCGTTTTAGCGGTTTCAAATGTCTTGAACGAACGGCTGGGGTAAAGAGAGGACCGCCTACAGGCAGAGGAGACTGTGTATTCCAAATGCATTGAATATCCGAACCGTGCACGTGTACAGCGGCGGCGAGGACGCTCTCTTTCAAGTACTCTGGTGTAGGAACGAAAGAGGATCACCGAGAAAAGCGGTGTAAACCTGCGTCTAGTCGAGTTTGCGCGCGCGGACGTATAGGGACGATCTGGCAGGCTGCTATCCACATCGCGAGGCGCACAGTGGTGTAAGTGCAAGTGAGCGTGCGGTGCGTGCCGCAAAGCCTTGAAGGCGACGTTTACTGGCGCCATGCACCGGGGTTGAGGTCAGGGTGTCATCCTCCCCGAGAAGTGTGCGCCTGAGATAGTGAAGGGGTATCGTGTCATGTGATGCAACGTTTCACCAACGTCTCAAACCAAGCACCGTTTTACCGCGTGTAGCTTACTAGATAATCGTAGCACCAAGTTTATCCATATGAGTTGGGCGTTGTTGCCACTACACGACGCCAGCGATCGATCGAATAGATTTGCGACCAATCATGATACTAAAGTACACTAAAATACAGTACTGAACCATAATGCAAGTCAGCGATTGATGGCCTCATGACAAGGGCGTCAGGGCGTGTACAGCGCCGGCACTATCAGGTCACGTGACGCAACCAAAGCACAGAATTACTGTACAAAATGCTCCATTGCGTTACAGTACCTGGCGTAACCACCATTCAGCAGCGTGGGTAACGGTTGGTGCGCGCTCAACGCCGCTGATAGTGCTAGGACCGTCTACTGTTGTAGTTTGCGAATGGGTATCGGTGTTAAATCGCAGCGCCGCTTCGCGGCATTATGCAAATTGCCCGACGAGTACGTGGGAATGTTGGCACTCGAAGGTCGGGCGTCGCCGCGAATCCTCTAGCGCTGAACATGTCTTGTAGGTACGATATCAGTTATGGAGCTGTTTATCAGAGTACATCATTATACTCTGTATTAGCTAGGTGTCTGAAATATAATGTTCTGAATGCAGATATGTCTCGAAGCACCTCTGGTATATATCAACCTAACACAGAAAATCGCTCTCGTTTCTTTAGCTGCAGTAGGGGGAATAAATATACTTCGTTCTGCTTCGACTTTTGCAGACACTGCAGTAACCGAGGTGTATGGCAAATTGATACAGTCCTTCCGCCCTTCTGGGCCTACGCTCTGTAGGGAAAACACGTATGCCAACGATGCTCGTACGTCCAAGATCACCTTCACTCGGTACTCCCTTAATAGGCGTACCTTTGGTATCAACCAGGTGATACTTCTTCTCAATGTGAACCTCTCTAACATACTTGCGGGAACGTACCTGATTTATGGTGCCACGTGGGGCTTTGATGCGCTTATATAGCAGCCAATAGTGAAAAAATGAAACAGTCGAGAAGGTACGATTGATTTAAATCGACAAACTCCTCACCTTGACAGTCGTCTCCGATTTTGTAGAACCACGTCTGTTCTTGTCGTGGAGGTCGATCTGGCTGCAGGTCTAAACTTACCGTTAACTTGACTCCAGAGCGCTGACACGCAAGCTGACAAGTGTCATCTCTTCATCATGATTCCCACATTTCCTGTATACATTGGAAAACCAGCAAGTCTCCTGGGGGATGAGCTCACGATGAACATACTTTGATGCTTTATGCATAGAACATCCATGAGCTCCACTGACTCTCCATCCAGTGTGCTTACCATACTAGCGCACTCTCTACCAGCTCCAAACCCTTGCATGGATAAAAAGGCCATTAATAACCGATAAGTTGCAGTTTTGAGGGCTGCAATGGATCCAGTCTGCTAACGTATTAATGCCATACCAGTGCTCACAGACGTCTGTGTTTCTGGAAGTTGATGCAGACGTCCACTGAGTGCAGTACAAGGTCTAGTAATACCCATGGTTTACTATACATTTTGCAGTTCAAATCCTAATATTACTAGGCTTGGGCTTCCATCAGTTGCACGTCCGTGACTAGTATTACTAGACTCACACTTTCACCATGTGGACGTCGACGTCCAGTAGTATTAGACAAGGTTTTCCCCTAACTGAATGTCCGCGTCCAGTATTACTAGACTCGTACTTCCACTAAGTGGACGTTCAAGTCTAGTTATACTAACTGATGTGATACGGCCTGGGGAAGTCCAGGATGCAGATGTACTGCGCAGCGTACCGCACCGTCTGGAAGTCGACTCCTACTTTTACTGCACTACAACTGCAAGTTTCGCTGTTCCAAACGCAGCAGTATTGCAGCATTCGGAACTGAAAAAAGTGGAGCTCCGCATCGCACGTACTGAAACTGATCCGATCGTTCACAGCGCTCTGTGCAAGTCCAATCTCGTTCTACAGCATCTCCGCACTGCTATATGATTCGTCCTTATAGAGTATATGGACGGACCTGCCTTTTGACCATCATGCCCCACCACATCCACTACACCCTCTCCGTCTCTGCCTGCAATGACCCACATTTTCTGCAGTGCATCTCACAATGTACGTCCCGGCACTCTTCAACAACTCCTCCCCTCCCGCTTACCATCCCATGAAGCTTGTATACCATACTCCATCATCACCCGCACTAGCTCACCCTCTCAAGTTTCAACAGCCCGTACTCCCTG
>JAUKWC010067827.1:0-34090 GCA_032356245.1 Endocladia muricata
GCCGACCTCCTCCCCCCGCCCAACGGCTCTCGATCTCCCCCATCCCCCCCGCGCGTCCCGCAGCGTGTACCGTGCCGCCGAAAAGCGCTCACGCACATCTCCCTCCGCACCCCGTCACACCCAGCCCCCCTCCGCGCCGCGCTCCCTTCCATCCCCCGCCGGTCTTCCCCCCCAGCTCTCGCTCTCGTCCTCGGAGCGTCTGCACAAGGTCATGAGCCGTCTAGGCGTTGCGTCGCGCCGCCACTCCGAGATGCTGATCGCCTCCGGGCAGGTTTCTGTCAACGGGCGTGTCGTGAAGGATCAAGGCTCCCGCGTGGATGCGCGTCGTGATCGCATTGTCGTTGCCGGCGAACTCGTGGAGCTGCCGCGTCGCCCGGTTTGGATGGTGCTCCACAAGCCGAAGGGGTATGCGTGCGTAGGAGGGGGGGGGAGGAGTGTGCAGCAGATTGTGGGGTTTGGCAAGGTGGTTGTGGAAAGGTTGGAGGAGGGCTATAGTGGGGTGGTGGTCGTGACGAATGAGGGGGGGTGGTCTGGGGGGGGCGGGAGAGTGGCGCGAGGGTGGGTTGTGGATTGTGAGGGGGAGGTGATGGAGGAGGAGGTAAAGGCAATGAGGGAGGGCGTGATGCTTGATGGAGAGAATGTCAAGACCAAGCCTGCGGTGAGTTTGAAGAGCCACAGGGATTAGTCTGGGCAGGGAGGGAGGGCGTACATATACTGATTGTGCGGTTGGCTGTGCCTTTTTCTTGTGTCGGGCGCGCTCGCGCGTGTGTATATGTGTGTGTATGTGTGTGTGTGTGTGTGCGTAGGATGTGAGGATCGTTGGGACGGAGCGTGTGAAGGTGCGCGCAAAAGGGACCAAGGTGCTGACGCGCGTAGAGGTGCGTGTGCGGGAGAATCGTAGTCGGTTAATCCGGAGACTGTTTGCGGCAGCGGGGTTGACGGTAGTAAGTGCAAAGTGTGTCAGCTTTGGACCGATTTTGCTTGGATCACTTCCGCGCGGTGACCATCGATACCTCACCCCCAATGAGGTTAAGGCGCTCAAAAGGGGGGTGGGGAGAGAAGGCGCGTCGAGGAAGCCTGGACGGCGGCGATCGCGGACAGAGACATAATTGGTGCGTGATGGGGCAGTGGGGTGAGGGCAACTGATTATGGCGTGTAGTGTGCAATGCTTTCGAATACGAGATGTTGGAGAGGGGTTGAGGGGTGCGGGTACATGTCTAGGCAGGGTGCGGCGCCTGCTTGTTCTACGAGACCGTTCTGGTTCTTGAGCAGTGTTCAGTAGGTGTCGTGCGATTGTGCGTATGAGTATAATCACGCAACTGCCGAGAGGGAATCGAGTCTTTCGCGAGTGGCGCGCGTTTCCGTGCGTGTTACTTGAACATAGTGCTCGAACAGTTACAGTCTACTACTGAGAACAGTGTGATAGAGAGTTGATCCGGTGAGGCGGAGGAGGGGTGAAAGGGAGCGACTTGTTCTTTGATAAAGTGAAAATGTTTTATCATGAGGCATACTGTTGTAGTCGATGAAGACATGACGGCGAGAGCGTTCCGGGGGAGATTCGAGTGCACCATGTGCCTTTTTTGAGTAGAGTGTGCGCTCGCAAGCACCAATCGACTGCTGCTTCGGGAGAAATTGCAGGGACGGGAAAGAGGAATAATTATCTCGGACAGACGTATGGGCGCGCGCATTAGCTAGTGAGGGCGCGCCAAGCTGCCCAACGGTTTCGTTTTCATAGAATCGGTCTGGTTTGCGACTGGACGTGTCGATTTCACACACGTTCTGTAAAAGAGTGAGCAGAAATCAAAGCAAAAGTGAACCGCGCTCCCGCGCACTTTCGCGATCGAACGACGTTTGCACCGGGGGAAGCAACGAGTTCAGGCGTCAGGTCTGACGAATGAAGACAACCGTCCGATGCCCGACAAGTCTGCTACACTGGACACTGAGGCAGCGGTGAAAAGTTTGAACGCGGCGAAAGTAAGGGATGACGCGCGTTAGGGAATTCCGTACGCACGCCCCCGTACGAAAACGGAATAATAAGGAGCAATGATGTGATGTGATGTGATGTGATGAGATTGCCGATTGCCGACGAGCGGGCAGCCGACTGTCCGCGATGCTGATTGTCTACACGTCCGTTTCACATCCGTTTTGCTCCGTTCACAGTCATTAGGACCCACTCGCAAGAGCATCTCGTACACTTGTCTCGCACTTTGCCCAGTCTCGAGACGCGTTTTTATTCAAACATCACGCTCACGCTCTGCACGACTTGTTGCTTCCCCTCCGCTTGGCATCCTCCTTCTGGCCACAATGTGTTTCTACGTACACTGCGCACGAGTCTCTCTCTGTGACAACGGATCCCATGTCTCTGCTCAAGACGCTGAACTGGTGATTCTGTCAGTGTCGCTGCGCAAGGGAAGAAGGCGAGTATAAGTTTGGAATGCGTATGGGCGCGGCGCGCAGGGGGGCAGGTAAGGTCATCCTTTACAATCGAAAGTCGCCTGAATTACGCTGTTGAATATGTCATAGGCGTGACAACTGTAGCAAGTGATCGCCGTCATCGCTTTGTAGCCGTTGGGTATTTCGGCGGTGATGTACGCTACTCATGCTCTGAATGGCAAATAATCAACAACAACAGGCACTTATGATCGCGCCTACGGAGCTCGCAGCGCACATACGTCAGGCGTATGAGGCGTTGGCGTACTGTGTAGGGGAGAGAGGGATCCTAGCTAGGTTGATGAGCCTCGCCCTGGTGCGTGGGATCCGTCGGCAAATGCGGTACCTCCTGTTTAGTGCATTCATGTCATACAAATTCTTGTGGTACCCTCCTAATAATTTTACGTTTGGCATTATGAGCGTGTTTCCGCCGCACGGGGTAGTTGGATACATCCACACCTGCGACCAGGGGGGAGGTAATGAGTGCGCGGGGGGAAGGAAAGCATGCCAGTTCCGATGCTCCTACGCGAGTACTTCAAATTGGGTTCCTGCAACGAGGTTCCCTATGCCACCCTACCAGTTTCCTGACACCTTCAACACAACTATTATCATCACGAGTCAACCTCACGGAGGTTCGGTCTACCACGTCCAAATGTTGTACTTATTGCGAAGTGATCCGGGCCTGGTTCTTGTCACTGAACCGACATCGTCACATTGCTGAACAAATCCGCATCTTGCTTGGGCGTTTGCTACTTCGGAAGCCAGGTGAAAAGACTCTGGTGTCTGTGCATCATATCTATCGACCGTATCCCGCTTTTGTAGCAGACAGATATGGGCAATTGTTCTCACTCTCCGCGTCCGAATCGCCACGCGTTTCGCATCTACCCGCTCTACAGTACTTCTAAGGTCCACACCGTCTTGTGAGGTTTGGTTGCAACTTCCTCGCTCGTTTGCACAGGTCAGGACTGTGACGGACGCATGGGACGTTTGTGAAGGACGCAAGCGTCACCGCGCAGTGCAGCCCGTGACGTATATAGCTCTTTCCTTGTTCGTAAATTGTTGGGATGCTTGTCATATCGGCCCAGCCATCTGTTTGTTGCTGTCTTGACAACTCCTGTCATTTGTCGGCTCCATCACCCCACATGTGAAGAGAATAGTAATTTTTACTCGGTTATAGATAGATGTCACACATTCTAATAAAAATCGCGTTTTATACTCTTTACACCTACAGGAGAAAAGATTCCAGGGATGAGCCGTCCAAATCTAGCTGGAGATGTCCTGATCTGGTTTGTAATGGATAGAATTCAAGCATGTTCGAAACCAGTACTCTATAATCACACACAGCATTTTGGTTATGAGTAGTGCTCACCTGCATGTGTACGAATTACGGATCATCGATTCTACTCTTCAGTTTCGTGTGTCTTTTCGTCCGTAGTTGTTTTTTTCAGCAAACCAGGTGGATTGCAAGATAATATGCGTAGAACAGAGTCTTCGGACAAACCATGCACACTTCGATCCATAGACACTACCTTTGAATAGAAGATAAGGCACAGCTCCATTTATGTTTCATAAGGAATCCGTGAAAACAATCTTTTCAGAGATCCGGTTTGTGACCATTTCACCAATCTTGGCCAATCCCCGATGAGGTTAAGCGCAAACTTATCTGCCAGTTAAACGTGCGTAACATATCCATGAAAAAGCTTTTTCTCAAAGACAAAGAGTTCGTGAATTCAAGATGCAGCGGTACGATCCAATTCTCGCTACTTTCGAAGACCTTTGCAAAGGTGGAGCCGGCCACTGCCAGGAAGATCACACTTGCAGGTTTTCTTCGATAATGCCCTGCAAGTGACCCCCGTTCACGTGCAACATACCAACAAGCGTTTCACAGAATCTTTCAACGATCATTGTCACTTCTCTGAGTCGGGAATGCAGACTGGCTGCATACTCTCAATAGTCGTTTACATTCCGGGTATGGCCCCAGGTAACCGTTGAAAGAAGAGAAAACGTGGCGTATCAATGTCACGTTTCAAGTCAGGCACTACCGTACAGTCTATGTGGAAAGCAGCCGAACGTACGCATGAATAGTCACTCGCTGCCGTTTCGCCACGTCGTGGCCCGGACAATAATGTTCCCGTTTGCATAACCTGCTTGCTGTGCAGAGAGAGCAAGTTTTCAGAAAAATGAACGTTGATTATGATCATACGAGAGCGAGCTTAGCTTCTCATCATCACGGACAGATGTGCGATTCTTTGGAGAGTGAACTGAAATCACGAGTATTTCTGGTATTCTATTGACGAATCAGTTGATTTGATTTGGTTCAATTTGTAGTAATAGTAGAGTGTAGGGAGCCCCCTGAAGATTCGAAATTTGAAAAAAACGTATTACCACAGTATCTTAACTATAGTCATAAGTCCGGCATTAAAAATTATCTTTGCGTATCCAACGTCATTAGAAATAATATAGATAATCTGCTGCACTGTAGAAATGGCTGCTTGTTGATGGAAGGAGGCATTCTCAGATTAAAGCCAGTTATATGGGGCATGGAAATCCATTCGATTTTTTTTTGTTCCATGCGCCGCGTTTCTTTTTAAATTTCTTTTCGAGTCGCCCGTGCAAGTTCTTTGCTTTTGTCCAGTATCGTATGCGCGACACATGAATTTCGCAAGTAGCAATTGTTTTGCCTAAATTACTTCCAGTAGGAAACAGGAGCAAAATGTCGATGAGCAAATCCGTGCCCACTTCTGCCGACTCACGCCAACCACTGCAGTTTTAATCACCAATAACAACAATTGCGACCAAGAGCCTGAAGACTCGTAATTCCTAATTACACTGTTGTCTCGACATGAGATACCGAAAAGAGTTTCTAGAAGAGCGCAATTGAGTTGAAGTTTGATCCTCTGAAGATTGAATTTAGTTTTATTTCTTTCCGCCACTTTTTCGCTTATCCTTGACAACTTATCGAAAGTAAGTCTTCTCCAAAAAGATTATTGCGACCCTTATCAACGTAGTTGCGTATCTAGGCCAAGAGGATTGAAGATGGAAGAACGAGAGCACGGCAACTGTCCTACCTAATCCATTGAGTCGTCCCCAAATACCCAAAACTTGAAGCCTGCGCCAGTTCTCCAGCATGTATGCAAACCTGTACTGAATTCAGATAGATGCTGAAAACCTTACATGTCAACTGAGGCCATCTGAAGTACGTATCTATTCAACAGGTTCTCTGCGTACAGTGCACATTGGTATTTGAAGTATACGGTAACTGCACTATTCAATAAAATTCAGTAACACCAAACGGTTCTATGTGCAGAATGGTCCCACGTATCCTTAAAAATCAAGAAAAGACCATTTTTGTTCTTTTCATGTATGACACTGTCCAATGTGTTCGTGATGAGCCCTCAGCTCTTCTGTGATTACCATGCCCATGGATGATGGTACATGTGCGCATGAAGTTCCGTTGACCTTTCTCAAAAATCCGAATAGAGAGTTCCACAGCACGAAAGAGAACTAGTTTCTGACACAAATTTCCTTCGAGAACGAGCTAGACGTGGATGCAAACGGCCTTTTTCGAGATGCCAGAACATCGAAATAGTGTAGAACTGAGGCTTGAGTTAGTCAGTTTTTCTGCAGGAGATCTTTTCGCTCTTCTCGTGGAAATTGTAGGTGCGGATAAAATTTCTGTAGCTCAAGAGAATATCCTAGAGATGCATTGCATACTGAGCATGACGAAGTTCTTGCTAAGGAGATAGAGCAGTTCTAACTTCGGGAGTTGATCATTGACTCGGACTGTCCTCATTTCAGTGCAATACAGTGCTTACGTCTGAACATCCCCCGGCCAAAGATAATCTTTTAGTGGAAAGGACTATAATCTTCTCTCGAGTAGAGGCTTTTCACCGAACAATGCGATGGCGCGCTTCTATCAAAACTAGAGGCTAAATTAGAATGAGGAAACCACAACGATGAACAGCTACAGTGGAAAGTCATTCGGTGTCAAGAAGTCAGTGTATGTTGTAAACAATGTAGTCCGCAGAAAATGAAATGTAATACTAGCCAAGGCAACAAATACATCGTAATTGCAGCGGGGAAAGTATGAATGGTTGCAAGCTAATGATTCTCTATCAGAAACAAAAACGATACTTAGCCACGTCAAAAGTTACAATACAGCGGTTTACATTTGTAGTGTCACTGAGATCAATGGTATCGGCTATGCAAACGAGAAGTATTGGGTGCCTTGTTAGATTGAGAAGAACGCATATTTTGTACGTTGTCCAGGCCCACACATCGAGAACTCAGAAGCTATGGCGACTCACTTCTCGCATGAATTCTGAGCCCGTGAAGCTGTAGGGCGCCAGGCTGCGTTACATGCATTCTAGATTCTGAGGTTACGTAATCTGTTGTCGACCACTCTTGTGCGAAGCAGCCATGGGGCAAGAAGTCTTAACGTGAGGGTACTCGACTACGCTTGCGTCGAATTGAATGAATCAAGAACGGTCTTTACAAGCAGATTTATTCCGGAACCCGGATTGGGGAGAGGCCGAGCTACTCTGCGTTATTCTTTTCAAGTATCGTCGTGCAGGCACAGCAGTCGTGTCTTCACCATTTCGTTTGGTGACTGAGCCTTAGGCCGATTCTTGACGACAAATGCAGCAGCGGTCTATTATTTGAACTCGGATGATTTCACTGCGGACCGAACGACAGTATATCATGCGAGTAACTCTGGACTGTAGCGAACGGTGGTTCTGAGGCCTCGCCTATGCAGCTGAGAACACATTTCGACGTTGCTCCTCTTCCTCCAATAAGTAGTAGTGCAAGGAGGAAGCGTGCAGAACAACGTAGAGTTTTGTCTCTACGAAAAAAAAAAGTCCTCTGAACAACCCATGTGCAGCCCTGTGTGCGGCCCTGCTGCAACTGTTCTGAGCTCAATACTCCAGAATTTAATCATCGAGTTAAACTGCTACAGGTAAAATGCATACTCAAACGATAATCATTCTGCGCAATATATATTGAATGTCTTGTATAACGAATGGTATGGTACCGGAATTTCAACTGTTTCGACAGAGATACAGAACATCTCCGGAGTACAATACGCCTACCACCTCATTTTGCGCATTGCTGTGAAACCTTGGCACCCCAGCAAAAAAGCTCTGTTCTTCGGTTCCAATCAAGACATGACGAAAAGAGAAAACCCTTGACGTCGTTGAATAAAGCAGTCATCTTCTCTACCAGCTTTCCATCTCCTACCGGAAATACTTCATTCAAAAAAATACAGGAGAGAACTCCTTTTGATTGTGCCGTGTGCACCTTCTAGGGGATATAGGGGATGTGCTTTGTACTGTAAGGAGAATCTACCCGAAATGAACTCATTAGGCTATCGGACGAACAAGGCAAACTCCGATGAAATGTGAAAGATGACCTTATCAAGATTACAACTGGTTTCATATTCTAGCTCAATGTCGACGCTGGTTTGGTACGATGACGTGTGTTCACCATCCAGAAATGCTCTGCATGAATATATTCAGAGTGTTTCTCGTTTGGGGATACGGAAGTGAAGAAAACTACACATCTATTTCAATTAAATTTAAATTTGATCGCATTATAAGCACATCTTTGCATACATAAACGGCTACTATGGTTGGTAGAGTATACTTTCAACAATAGTGACACTCAAATAGACTCGAGACCCAGCCGTGACAGGTGAGACTGATTCTGTAAATGAGTGAAATTTGTGTTATTTTTTGTACGATGGGAGATCTAGTCAGACCTCGGAAGTGCTCGTTACGCTGCCATGCTGGGTGACACCGTGGACGATTTGGTCCTGGTCACGCAAAATGTCGGGTGCAGTTATAGATTTAGATGAATTGTGATAGGATGGCCGACTGCCGAAGAGTCTTGTGAGAGTGACACGACGCATTATCTTCGTTGTGACGCGTGAGGAGTGGGGTGGGCGCCGCATGGCTGCGCACGTAGTTTGGTTAGAGACGTCGTGTGGCCGCGTGGCTCAAGTCCCGGTCCGCGCCTCGTGTCGACACTTCCCACCTTTTCCGACGCAATTTCCTCCCATATCGCAGGAAGAACCGCCTATCCGAAGCCCTATGCATCATAGTTCACCCGCCTTAATTGGTCATACGCACCACATATGGTTGTCATCAGCTGCCGCCCGGTACCCCCTCTCCCCACTCTCTTGTCCCGGTATGCAACTACGAAGCCCAAGTGGAATGGTTTGATACAGTATTCCCTCACCTCTGTACCAAGCATGCAGATGAGCGCGAGCTGGAGTTAAACACCTGTCTCACTTCCCCTGTTGCTCCACACCACCGGCTACTTTCAGTTCGTCCGACCGTTATTGCTTGCTCTTGCGTTTTCGCGTTTTACTGGTTGTGCGACTCGTCTGCAAGCCAATTTCTTCTTACTAGTTTGTGATTTTATTCCGGATTGCGAATTACGCCGACGAGATTGAGCTACACTTTGAACAAGGTTGACCGGTCCCGAGGTACCTTGAACGACCAGCACGTCCTGTTCCGCGAGGCAGCATGAAAGAAAGACGGCATGCGTCTCTCCGTGTCCTCGCATACACCATTGTCCTGGTGCACTGTGCGGTGCGTGTCACGGCTCAGGACGACTTTGACCAGTCATGGCCGGTTGAAATCCAGCTCACACCATCACAGTCGTCAAGGTCTATACAACGTCCCGTCGGTATCGTTGCTGGCCTTGACACTACAATTTACATTGGTACCACTGCCGGTCAGATTTACCTTGCGGACGTGAAAACCGGGGCTGGCACACTACTCAATCCTGGTGGTGATGATCAGCGTTTCGGAGGGTTGTGCCTAGACTCGCGCGGTCCAGGGACGCTTTATGCAACTGGTGCCGACTCTGGTATTGTGTATGCTTTTAATCGACGAGGCGAGCTCTTACGAAAATACAGGGTGGAAGATCCTGGCAAGGCGTTTCTGGCTGGTTGTATCCAGACCAGGTATCAGCTCATTATCGTGGACGCCAAGAATCCACAACTTTACTATCTTAAGATAGCGGATGAGGGACCACTACGCGGGTCTCCGCCAGAATTGGATTCCACGGAATATCAGGGCGTCCTCGTGCCGTTTGACGGACAGTGGGAACAAACGGGAAACGGGATTAATGCCTATGGCGTGGAGTGGACTGCCAAGTATAACGAAACTGTGTACACCATGAACTCTGCCACAGGTGAGCTCTTCGCGACTGTAGCTTTGAAGTCGAAAGTTTCCGGTGTCATGAGAAAGGTGAACGTGGCAGGCAAGATGAATTTATTTCCCGGAGCCTTACAACTACTGTTTGATTCGCGCAACGAGAATATAATGTACATATCTATGCCGCACCTCAATGCCATCGCCGTACTTGAGTTTAGCAGCGAGAGCCCTCGTCAAGCTAAATTTATCCGAATGTTGACCAGCACCCTTCTCGACGGCCCAGTCGCAATTGGTGAGTATGGAGAATGGATTTTCCCTGTAAGTGGTAGATTTTCAAAAGAGTCCGGGACGACAGCTTATAGCATTGTGCAGGTCCCACGTCATCAACAAATACTGGATGAAGAGGATCCCGATCAGGAGTTTACGACAGTGTTCGACGAAGCTAGCCAGTCTCCGCTTCCCATTGTCGCAGACCCAAACATTATCCAGCAGGAAGTGAAACAACCTCCCAAAAGTACTGGCAATAATGCACCCGTTGCAATTGCCTCAGGGTCTGAACCTGTAGTGGAATCTCCGTCGTCTATACCAGCTGACGATGGTGGGGATGAGCCGCCTTCCGATGATGAGAATACCGAGGAAGACTCCGTTGAAGAAGATTCTGATGACGATGAGGCTGAGCCGGATTTAGAAGCAGATGGGGATGATGAGGAGAGCGAGCCTCCCAGTGCGGACGATACATTTGGTGAAGTTGAGGAGGATGAGGAGGATGGGGAGGATGAAGCGGATGAGGAGGACGATGAGGAACCTGATACCTCGCAAGTATTCTCTGTCAATGATCAAGAACCAGAGGAGGACGAGACCTCCGGTGCTTCGTGTTTCCCAGGTTCTGTAACGGTTCAAACGCAGTCACGGAATCTCGTGAAGATGAGTGATCTGCAGATCGGAGACCGCGTTCTTGCGAGTGTCGATAGCCATGGGCGGGACATTTATTCGGAAGTGTTCATGTTTTCGCATCAGGACCCTTCTGCCTGGAGCAAATTTGTATCTATTGTGACAGTGACGGGCCGTACATTGCAGCTTTCTGAAGGTCACTATTTGTATGTGAACGGCACTCTTGCTGCTGCCAAGACAGTGCGTGTTGGGGACATGGTCTCGGGTGCGGGTGGATCAACCTTGTTAGTCTCACGCGTGGATATGGAGAGCGCTCAAGGCCTATACAATCCGCAAACGTTGGCGGGTGACATAGTCGTGAGCGAGATTCGTACCAGTACATTTACTACCGCAGTCAAACCGTCGTTGGCCAGTGCCTTGCTTGCCCCAGTGCGAGCTTCACATCTTCTGACCCCGCACTGGTCATCACTATTATCGGCATGGATGTGCAGAGGAGGAAGCGGTCTCGAGCGGCTCATGGTCAGGGGCCGTGCAGTATACTATTAACTGGGCGAATAGGTATCGGCAGGACCAGTTCGTGTTCACTGGATGAGTATGCGGAAATCCATTGTACATAGAGGTAGCAGCTGGGGGCAATGTGTGGATTGTGGCCATGGTGGGTATGTTGGGTTTGCTTGGTTGCAGGGCGGCAGTGTACAGATGTCATCGGAGTATCGGGCGTCGTGATGGGTCAGCGTCCAGATTTTGTCGGCAGGAATGCTGTAGGCATGAGAGAGGCGTTTGAGAGTGCCTGGGGCGGGTTTTCCTTCTCGTAAGCCGTAAGGTGTCTGAGAAGCAGTCAGTTTGGCAGTCGAGTCAGGTTGACACCAAAAATGGAGCAAGCCTTTCAGCTACAGCGTCCACTGGCACTCGTTCCGCAGTAGGCGCATGGGGTACGAGGTGCTCAAGCAATTCTGTCGCCAAGTGCGGTGGGCTGCACTGTGTATTGCCCGAGGGGTGCCTGTTCCAGCTTTGCATTTTGACCCCGTCTCGCGACATTGTCTGCAATTGTGTTTGTGATGTTGCAGCAGTTTCTACTGACTTGTGAGCCTCCGCTGCTCTTCCCGCGCGCGTTCGGGCAGTTTTTCCGGGTAAAGTTAACTTACAGTTGGTATTCTTGGAGTAACGTGTGGACTGCGCCGAATGAGGTGCATTGAGGGGTATTGGGGTTCCTATTGTTTATAGACTGTAGTGTCCCTGCTGCATAGAACATGCCTCGCCGTCTCTGCGTACTGGCTGTTCGGCTGTTATATGACGCGCAGGCGTACCTCCTTTTCCCGTTTCTCCACCGTAGGTGCGTGTATGCAGAAATTCTCTTGCTCTATACACATGTCAAGTTCCCTCAAAAAATGAAAACTAATTACACTACCGTACTGTAGCTGGGGACCGCATTAGAATACAACATGCTACGTATAAAACTGAGTAATCGAACGCGTCCTTCGAACTTGCATATTGAGCTTGTTTTCGCAGGTCACCACGTAGCAAGCAATACTGTAGGCACCAATGCAACAGTGCAATGTCCGCACGAGTAGGTACTGTATGACATTTTTGTCTTCTGTTAGAATAAATCCGTGGCAAGTATCTTCGGAGAATGTCGAGAAAATCGCCTGGAAATTCTTTCGGAACGATTCTCCACCTGATACCAAGGAGCAACTACGCGATGGAGCTAGAGGAAGTCGTCAAAATAGAATGGGAGCAGCTACCGCAACGCGATGTTTACGCTAAGATGGGTGTAGCAAATCGTGATTCTACATTTGCTGACGAAGCTGATTCTGCTGTGTCAAAATCCACTCCCTACTTGGCTCCGGTGGCTGCTGGGAAGCAGAGAGGTGGTTGGGAGTATCTCGATCATACAGCCGATGTGCAAATTCATTCGTGGGGCACCACTTTAGGGGATGCGTTCGGCGCAGCTGTCGTCGGGATGTCCGCCTACATGGTGGAGATTGACCAAATTGCAGATAACCTGGAGATGCGCGTCGCCGTGAGTGGTCACGATTTGCAGAGTCTGCTGTACAACTTTATGGATGAGTGTCTGTACGTGTTCCATACGGAGAGTTTTGTCGTCAAGGAAGTGCTGATACGTGACTTGGATCAAAAAAATTATTCCATAAGTGCTGTTACAAGAGGGGGGTTGTTCGATGTATCGCAACACACACAGGGAACGGAAGTGAAGGCCATCACGTACTCTAATTTACAAATTGTGACCGATCTCCCTGAAAAAGCTGAGACTTACGTGATTGTGGACATCTAGAGATCATGGGGATCTTATGGGAGTTTGATCTGTGGCATTCTTCTTTGAATATTGGCTGCCCAACAGAGTTTGCAAACATTCAAGTGTTGAGAATCTGTTCGATTAGTAATTTACTTCTCGGACCTCGGCAACTTCTTAATCGCGATGAACTGCCTTCCGATATGACCCCCGACATGACAACAATATCATGCTCTCGACCTTACCCTGTACTCAACAGAGCAGGTCTCGACCTGTCCGGATACCAACCTGGGAATACCCTAGTACCCAACACCTTCGTCTTCTTCTTTTATGAGTGCCATCCCTTGTTTTACCCCTCGGCTGTTGTGAGAGGTGTTCTCTGTAAGTCGCGAGCTTCTAAGCAGAAGGTTTTGGACCCTAGAATCCTCATCTGTATCTTGAAACCAGAGGTAGGCGTTGGGTTCGAGATGCGCTTCGGCAACCGTTGAATTATCACGGAGCACTGTATTATCCCCAGTTTCGCTTTCCATCGTTACCAACTTTCCTTCAATCGTGCAGTAACTCTCACCAGCGGCAGCACGGCGTTCCATTTCAGCAATGACCTTTTTCCGAATCGCAGAAAGTTTGTCGCCATGACTTACTGTTAAGCTGTACGAGCTGCAACCTGGAAACGCCAGTATCACAGGAAAAGGAGAGCGCGGCTGTAAAATAACATTTTCATTTCCGTCGCTGGAGCTGAAGCAACCGCCCATGTTCGAAGAGGAGCGCCCTCAATCGTCGAAGAGAGTGCTGCTAACTCTCAACGATTGTACTGACGAGACGGCACAATACCGAGACCCCATCCTGACACCGAATAGTTCCGCTCAAAAGAGTCGGTACATTCGTTGACGTGCTCTCTTCAGGATGGCGCAATGCAGTCCGGCTGGTTAGGGGTAATTCGGCCCTAGCATTAGAGTCCGGCTTTGTGGCCGTATCCAAAGAGTCTCAAACAATTGCTGCTTTAGGCCCAAGTAAAACGTCTCGATTGCGCGTTGCACAGCTCGCGGTGCCCGGGTGTCAATGCCAACTTAGCTACTGTGTCAGCCCCGACCATTCTACCCAAACTTGCTAATTTCTATAGCTGCCGTACTTCTCGCAAGCAAACGAAGTCTCTCTCTTCGGAGTCGCGGGCCAAAGATATGTGAGCAAGGATTCCTTTTTTTGAACTTGTTCCATAACTGGCGGATGTCCCACAGCATGCGAGCGAGCTTTGGAAATTCGAAATTGCGTATCAGTCCTAGACTATGGCGCAGAGTAGTCCTGATTCACTGCAATTGCCCATGCCGATATACAACGAGTAATGCTCTGCAGCAACGAAAACTAGGTATCTGAATTATGGACGGTTTGTGCATACTTCAATATGCATACTCCCTGACCCTCTGAGATGGAGCGATTTGATTGTAATGAATATATCACAGAGGCATTTGCGGACTAAATTAATTGAGAGGGCCCATTCATAATCCTTTACTAATAAGAATTCCAGCAAATCTGCGACATAACTAAATTGGCCGCGATTGCCAAATTTAGCAGATGGACGCAGCGTTTTTTGCGCTGTAGAGAACTCTTTGCTGAAAATACCTATCTGGTGGACTGCACGACATTCTTGTCCGTGAAGAAGTCCGTAGGACAGAAGCTGATAACCGGGCCATGCTTGACAATTTTTCGCGCCGGATGCTCTCCGTTCGCGATATGGTCGTCAAAACTTGCTCTAGTCGATCAGATTAGCGGAGTACTTCAACATTTATGATACAGACGTACATGCTGGCAGAAGTGCTTCACTGTTTCGCTATATTTTGCTTATAGATATAGACACAGACCTGCTATGGCATACCAACTTTCTATTTCTAGACACTTCCAGACCGAGCTCATGGCTGCAACTTATCATTTCTCAGAACTAGCACCATATAACTGCCAAGATACCTCCTTCCTCCTGCTCCTTCGCAATGTCCTTCTGTAAAGCTCAAAGAAACGACAAAGCTCGTTGGTGGTGTTGGTGATAACAGTGAAACCTTTTCATTAAAGCGAGCGCTATTAGGAAACAAACGTCTCAAGCCATCCCGTTCTAGAAGCGACGCTTCTGCGTAAGGTTCCAAGTAGCACATACCGATTTGCTTGTCAAGCCTCTAAAATTCTTGACAATCGTAGCAGAACTCATAATCTCCGTCAAGACATCGATTGCTCCAGTAACCTGCTCTGGAACAGCTCTTCTCTATATGAAGCTTGGTCAGGTACTCAGTGGAAGGTAAACAATTCGCGGTTCTAATACGTCCCCCTCTTCCTCCAACTGAAATCATCCAGTTGCTTGGGAAAACTCAATTCCTAACGCATTGGAAATTCGCTTGATTACAAAACGTTCACTTGGCGATATTAATACAATAGATGTTCCAGTCTTCCCAAGCCTTCCAGCTCTGCCCGCTCTGTGCAAGTATGCATCGCGATCTGGCGGAAGATCGAAGTGAAAGACATGAGATATATCTGCAAAATCTAAACCTCGCGCCGCAACATCAGTGGCGATGAGAACTTGCGCATCCGCATTTCGGAATCTCTTCATCGCGTTTCTTCGGTGGACGATGGACATTGCATTACTCAACCCAACCACGAAGGTATTCTCAGACTTGAAATACCTTTTCAGACTTTCATTCAAGGCTTCGACGATTTCTTCAATATGCCGCGATGGCATCACAAAAACAATAGCCCGGCACTCCATGTTACTCCCTTCGCCCGCTGCATTATTACCACATGCCAAAAGAAGAGATCGAAGGGCAGCGAGCTTCTTTCTCCCGTCGCAGAACGCGAACTTGTGTGAGAGCGAAGCTGGAACCTGCTCTCCGCTATCCTCCTCAACCCATATATGCTTTATATCCGGTTTAGTCCATCTTTCCCGTACACACTGACGCAAAAAATGCCTATGTTGTGGAACCGTCGCGCTTGCAAGGATTGTTTGACGCTGAGTTTTACGTCCTCGAACAGCAAGGATTGTTTGAAGGGCATTTGTAGTAGACGTATCCAGCAAACAAGCGTCAAATTCATCCACGACCAAAACTTTAAGCAATTCCAAACGAAGCCTTCCGCTTTCCACCAGTGCTGCAATACGATGGGGATTGCCAACGATTACTCGCGGCGCGGCTTGGCGCAACTGTAGCTTCTGGCGGCGTAAATTTGCCTGATCTAACATCGGCAGCACAGGAAAGGAAAGTTTCTCACCGGCAGTTTTTGCGACATCCTCATCTGCCTCACAAGTCTCATCACATACGCCGTCCGAAATATCTGAATCTGTAAAGGACTGGTGTGAGTACGTCGCGATTATCCGACGGAGCAATTTGTAGACCTGCATCCCGAGCTCTTGCGTAGGTACTACGATCAAGCCCTGAGGTGATGAACGGGTGGGATCAATTGCAGCTAGAACTGGAATGAGATACGCAAGTGTTTTCCCAGATCCAGTTTGTGCATGGATCACCATATCGCTACCAGGCGAAGAATCTGAGGTGGGTAGAGCGGCCGGAAGTACCGCATCCTGAACGGCAGTGGGGTGAACGAAGCCCAGTCCCTCCAGACGTTCATGTAGCCAGAGTGGAATTTGACGGCCATAAAGGGAACGGAAAGTTGCAGTTGAGACTTGCAAGTCACTAACTCCTGACTGCGCTGGAGATGGCTCAGATTCTTCGAGACTGCTGAGAATGCGCATCTGCAAGCAGCTATACGAATTGTGGGAATGGCTCTTCATGTGCTTCGCAGACGCCTTCGACCGCAGAGTCGTAGATAAAAACCGTTCTTGCGGACAAGTAGATAACCGCCGAGGCACAAAGCGACGATGATGAATCGATACACATTGTGAAGGTTCTGCAAAGGCTATGACTGGTTTTGCTTCCTGCGTTGCATAGCTGCATGTTAAAGTCATTCAACATAAGCACGAATCGACGAGCTGATGCTGTTTGAGCTAACGCTATTGCAAACAGTTTGCAGTGCTTCGCAATGCCATAGTCTGTTCGAGATCGAAAGTGAGAGATTGGGGAAGATAAACAAGTTTACTGCGACATCCGAAATCATGCGATTCGACATGGGATCGGCGGGCGTGGCACAGTATGACAGGCATTAGTGTATCGAAGATTATCTGCACTACAGTACTGTGTGATTTAAAAAACCTGGAATGACTCGGCAGGTTATTTTCCACCGGTTTCCTGATTAAATCTTAACAATAGACGGTTTTTACTAATTTAAATTTACCCGGGAGCAAGATGCTGTAAAGTAGTGTTAATAAGTACAGAACATGGATTCATTTTGCGTGCCTCGCTCCTCAGGGCACTTTGAACTCCAGTACAGGGTTCCACACCAGACAAAGGGCGCGAAGAACAGTAGAACAACTGCTTTCAGACAATCTTCAAAAGTAGTTCGGAACTCTACAACGATGCTGAAGGACACTGTGAATAATTATGTAGGCACTTCATTCTCACACCTTAGTAACGGCGAAAAGCAAATAAAACAGGCTTTCAATTTGCATGGCGACAGTACATGACGAGTGAGAAGTCGTTCTGATGCCTTCGAAGCGAAAGGATTCGCGACAAGATGTCTAGAGGGTAGTAGCTATCCGCATTTGAAAAACGACAGATTATCACCATCAATCGAGAATGTCTGTCTTGCTCTGTGGTAGCCAGGGAGCTAGACCGGTCTGGAAGTGTCACGTCGTCATTACCAGCCAAATGACCCCCTAATCCGTTAGAAACTCTCTATTTCCTCAATCCCTTTTCCCCGAACCCCCCAACCCTAATCCATTGACCTCAAAAAATAGAGTTCACAAATGAACCCTCCACAAGGGTCCAGATTCTGAAAGCCGAGTTCATTTAGCACAATAATGTGCCATTACTGAATGGTATCGAAGAATATAAGCAAGGGTGGAGCACGGGGCGCCCGAAAGAGCAGGGGGACAACGCTTGAGGGGCACTGATTTTGCACGCTTTGGAGGGACACAGGGGATCGGCACAGCTCGTCAGGACTTTGTAGCCTAGCATTACAGAGACTAAAGTCAGGATGGTATTCGGGAGCGTGTCTCAGTTGCCCTACGATCGTGCCCCCTTTATGCCTGTTATGAAGGGAAAGTATGAGTTAGCCCGAGTAGAATGGTGTATTGAAAGCGCCACCTGGCCCGCGAAAAGAGAGGAGGTAGTAGTCTGGTCTGATGAGAATGAAATTAATTCGAAGGGCCCAGAGAGAGTCATATTTAAGTACAGTAAATTGAACAGGGAGAAGGGGTGTTCCTGAAAGCATTACTCCGGCGGTCAAAGTGTGATAGCAGAGGCGCATTTGCTGGTGGGATGAAAAGCTACTCATCGGTTCTGCAGGTTTACTATCACAGACTGAAGTTTCGAGAAACATTTGGGTGATAAATTCTAGCAGTTGACGACAAATGGATGCCGGTTACTTAGACTTTTAAGCAAGGTAGAGCGCCCTCTCGCCATGTGTGTGATGTGGAAGAACAGCTGAACAAAGAAAGTATACCGGTAGTGGAATGGCTAACTTACCCACCAGACATGAACCCGATTGAGAGTTGGCGGAGTATTGTCTAAAAGTACATCTATGTTCATTGAAGATATGCAACTGACACAGATCTTTTAACTGGCAAGGTTTGCGGCACCCAGCATTAGAAATATTCTGCCTTGTTGCTTATTTGACACGAATCTACGTAGAAGCAGTGAGCGGGGGTTCCACAATATAAGGGGAAAAAAAGGGGCTACCGGCTTCGAAGTGATATACTTCGAGAGGGTACCGGATAATCCCAGGCCTGAACCCTACTACAAAACACTGGTCGTACATATATCACCCCCCTCCTTAACTGGGCCTGAGGTCCGAAGCTCAACTATATTTCCAAATCAAGTGCAGGCTAGAAGTGGGATTCAGGGCCAATAGTAAAATTGTGAATTTAACAATAGAACTACATATCCCTGTTCAGATCAATGCCGTCAAACGTGGCTATGGGGTGGACAAACATGTAGATTGAATCGTGTTTTGCACGCTTTTTCTGAAAATGAAACCAACCTCATCTCACTTTGCAGCACGTTTTTAGTTTCCACATTAATGCGCTGTGATCAGGGCACTTCCAGTCTATCCTTGAACAACTCATTGGACCTCTCCATCTCCACGTCAGCTTTAGAAATTGACGATCAGGCCTTACTGCAACCCATGGTTAAACCTTCCTCCCCACCTGTCAACGGGTTCTCTCAACCCACTGATCCATAGCTTTGAACCGTGGGTTGCAGTAAGGCCTGATCGTCAATCCGCAAAGCCGACGTGGGGATCGAGAGGTTCAGTAAGGTGTTGGGCAACTACTGAAGGGCTCCCGATGAGTATAGGAAGGAACTGTTCACCTGAGAGCCACAAAGAAAATACTCCGGGTATAAAACGCCGTCTATTGGGAGCTCCCATGAACAGCAAGAAGAGTTCAGCCAAGCTCTTCGTAGAAGTACAGTAGCAGATAAGCTCCAGATCCATTCGCCATTAGCTAGAAAAGTACACGACTCTGCAGTATAGGAGAAGTTTACGAGTCTTGATAATACTATTGCGGGGCTTCTACGCTCAAGAGAAATTTTATGGCCAGGGGCTGTCCTGTAATGCACTTTGCTGGAAGAATGCGACTCGATAGGACAATAAGAAGTTCAACTCACACGGCCCAGATGGCTATGAATACTGCTGGTAGGAGCCGCGCAACGACAAGGTTGTCGTTTCCACACGACTAGATCGTGGGAATTCGTTATGTTTCGGGGCGAATTTTGGGGGTCGAGAAAGTGCAAGGTGAATTGTCTAGGTAGAACCGAAATTACCGACAGGTGTAAGCGTACATTTGAGTACTGCAGTCTACAGTTCAAAGGTCATGGAAAGGAGGAAGGCTGGGTGCTTTAGCGTGGGGGGGTCTCACTCCGCAGATTATAACGAAGGACGCAGTCACGATCTCATCAGCAAAAACGTGTTCTGGAGTGGCCAGGCAACTCTTTAGATGCGATTCTCGTGCAGGCGTTGACGGAAATCAAGTGACGAGTAGTGTATCCCGATTGCAGGCAAAAAACCAATAATTCGCGTGGAAAAGCTGCAATTGTGAAGACTCGGGATGATATTCCATCTAAGTCGCGGGCTATACTGAATCTATCAATATGGAAGCTTTACGAGGGACCTCAGCTCGCAAAAGATGATCCGAAATAATACTGCATCTGCGTTTCCGGAACTGGATGTGGATGCGCAGTCAGCGCAATAAAAGGTCTAGTAATTCACGTGGTTTACGACACATATTGTAGTTCCAGGTGTCGTATCGCTAGAACTAGAATTGTATCAGGTGGACGTCCGGGTCGAGTGTCATGTACTTGACTCGGACTTCCACTAAATGGACTTCCGGTCCCAGTCATACTAGATACAGACTTCCAACTGGCGGGCAGCCAGGGCCCGCAAAAGTGGCCCGAAGAGTCCGAAAGGTGAACGTCTGAGTCCAATGATACTAGCTCAAACTCTATGGCCGGTGGAAGTCCACGATGGAACTATATACTGCCTCACGTCCTGCATCTTGAGTAAGTCCGTCCCTAACTTTACTGCACTACGTCTGCACTTCTTGCAGTCCCGAACGCAGTACTGCTGGGCGGAGAGCCTTGCAGAACTAGATTGGACGTCCGTGGTGTGTAGTACACACCCTCATCAAACCGCACTCATATCGCCAGTCTGCTGCCGCCTAATCCAGCTCCAGAGACTCATATTTTCGACATGGTATCTCATCGAATTTGTTTTGTCACTCTTCAACCACAACATCGGTCGGGCCTAACCTTTGTTCCAGTTTGCCCCACCAAACCTCACCATCAGCCCCCGTCCATTACTCATCTTATCTCCAGCGACCCACACTCCCCGCATCGCATCGACCAGCGCATGACGCGGAACTCTTCAACTACACCAGACCTCTTTTCAAAACTTTTTCCCGGGTCGAACCAACAAACCGCAGTGTGACCCACACTGTCTTATCCTCTCCATTCCCGACGATCCACACTCCCCGCATTGCATCGCCCACCGAAAATCGTGCTACTCTTCAGCGACGCCACCTGAAATGCCCAATCGTTATTCCAGTTTGTACTACCACGCCCCCCCATCCCCTGCACTCCCTCATCCTCATCAAGAGCCTTATCTCAGGAAACGGATGCAGGCGTGCACGAGGTGGAATAGCATAGTAAGCCCTCCACCCACACTGCACTTTCTAAACCGCCATGGAATGCTCACTTCGTTGGAATTCCGAATATGAAGTTCGTGTAGTACGGCGGTTTTTCGCGTGGACGCCGATTTCCACAATAAAAAGTTTTGAACTGCCATGTCCAGCGAATGTCCGTATGCACTAATCCTAGTTAACGTTTTATGAAAACAATCAGCTTGTACTGCGAGTTGTGCAGTCCACTGCAGTTCCGCATCTCACTTTACATACTCCAATAGCGCACGACAACCTATATGTTGCCTTATGGGAATAAGCGTAGCTTGGGCCCTCCAATTCGCCCCTTGCATTCCGAAGTGGGTTGTGGAGCTGTAACGGAAACTATTACGAGCTTTTTGCACCATCTACGGCTCTAAGAAAATGAGAATTGTGTTCGGTGATGTTCACGTACATTGTCTCGCCTAGAATCGTGCTGACGATACATGGCACGGGAGGGGATGTAGAAGTATGCGCGTACTTCTGGGACAATAATGTAACCATAGTGGAGAGCAAACGAAGACCATCTTGTAATTCACGTACAGACTATCAGATTGCACGAGTGCTGGTGGACGGCACCAGTTTAGTGCTCGCCCGCAATAACATGTTTACCTATATCACGATGCTCAAGCTTTGTATTTCTGGTCTTCGCACGGCGTTTGCGGAGGAGAGCCGCTTTATGTGTGGTAACATCATCGACTAACCATACACGCGTGCATTCATACGTCTGGCACCGTATCGTTTGAGACTAAGTCTTGCTAATTTCAGGACGAGGCTGAGGCCTACAACATAGTCGGCACTGTTCAATACGGGAAAAATTTCCTCTTATGTTGTACGGCCACCTATCTGCAGAAGGAAGGGTGGGAGAATTGACGCCAACACTTCACTCCACCTATGCCATGGCCGTGCTACAAGTGACCTTCGCAGGACGGTGGGCGCAGAGTCTTCGTCGAAAACAGGTCCTGTGCACATGAAGCAAAGCCTGGAAACAAGGTGCAGCGCTAGTCGACAATACACGTGTATGTGGTATGGTTCAACAGAAAAGAAGTATTCAGATGCGCTGGGTGTCTCCATTGGCACGGGCTGGAATCCGCTCATGTGAAAGTACGTCAGAAGACAGATGTTGCTTTTCAGGTTCAATTTTGCTTATCCATCTGCTCATGGATATCACATGACCGGATCGCAGGCCCTGTTGTAAAGGACACATTCCTAGTGTTAAGTTTCGTTACTTCTCAAACCCCTTTCTTTCCACTGCAGCGCCACCAAGATCGTCCTTTTCCCAGGGCGACAATTCTCCTGTCTGAGTCTTCCTCAGCCGCTTTATTATGGCGTGTTTGCCGAAATCGGTTCTGGAATGCGCAAATATTATTGAAGATCGTTTCACTGAACGCTGTTTACTACATGTGTTGTGTAACAACCTAACTTACTTCACTACTTGTAGAGGCGGCTATCAAATCCTCGGGTTTATCACAGTCGAAACCCTTATATCTGAAAGTGACCTCGTTTGCTCTACTACTTCCGTCCACGTTCGGGTCGGCAGACCGAAACGCGTCCGCGTCGTCCACCCTCTCCAACTCTGCAGCTCTTCTATTGTACCTACCAACAATAGCGGTCATCTTCCTGTCTGGGAACTGCGGTAGCCCGCTCAGTGTGTAGAGCACACCGTCTGACAAATCGCTTTCTTACGGCATGCAGTGTACAATTTACCATGCCGTCACCTCTGTCGCAATGCGGTACTCGTGTCCCGCCCTGGCGTTCGTGAGATGCACGTGGCCAGAGAAAAAATGGGAGTCCGGCGGCACAACGATGGTCTTTATCCCGAACGATGCGGCTACTGCCAGCTGCGCAGTTTCCTCGCCGTATGCAAACACGTGCGCATACTCACAAAACTACAAAGGGAAGCCCATTGCCCCGCTCCCGATAAAAATGAAGCCCTGCGTCTCTGCTTTCAATGTATCGTCGAAGCTATTGTGAGGCGCTTATCGCGGGGAGTCTTTCGAAGTTAGTAAAAACTGACCTTCAGTGTTGGGCTCTAACAGCTTCGTGCCAGATATTTTTCTCATACCGATGTACATAGCAAGCTGACCTACCCAGGCATCTGGCAACGCCGGCCATCGCGAAGACCACATGTATCCCTGTGTCGATTCGCGAGCTTCTATCAGCAGGCTCTGTCTACTGGGGTAGCGGGCGATTCTCAGCTCCCAGTACACAGCGTCACCCTCGTCTTTTCCTTCGTTCACGATCCGGCTTCCCCGAGTCTCATTGGGCGTCTGTCCCAGTGCATTCACCACACCAAATTTGCTCGCGATGACCAAGTACAACTTTCCAACCAAGGAGAGGTTCTACCTGGAAGTCAACGCCAGGGGATGGATGCTTTGATGCGGATTGCCGCTGCAGTCGGCAAAATTCTGAAGGTAAGCTGGCTGAGGCAATGAAGATCGCTCCCTTCCTTTTCAAAGTAGGCGAAACCACTGCTCCAGTTACTGTTGCCGTCTGCGATAGTCCTCCGCACAGATGCAGTTGAGGACGGTCTCGCTTCCACAAGTCCGTCCCTAGGTCCTTAATCTCACCCTCTCGAAGGTTCACGTCACTACCCACAAATAGTTGAAGCCGGTGTGTGCCCACGATTCCCTTCATCGTGATACCTGACTGCGCTCGGTCCTCACCAGGTATGTAGCCTGGAAGTAACCAGATCATGGCGAGTGGGTCGTCTGCCATCACCAGCCCAAAGTTTCCAGCGGTTTGATATGACTGGGCGACGTAAGCGAGTGTGTTTTAAATCTCGTGGCCAGGATAGGACACCGGTATGTTGTCGGTAGTGCTGACCGGCAGCTGGGTCGGAACTATGTAGTCGAGCAATTGAGGGGTACCGTCAGATTGGCGCCATGTTCTTCTTAGCCGCTTCGTTTTCTCGGCCTTCTTCTTCTCCTCCCTCTCGGCTCTAGTGTTCTTCGTGACATTTTGTCTCGACTACCCTACCGTATAGTTGGCTGTGCTGGACTTCCCCGACTCCACTACATCCGCAGGTTGAGCCATCGACTACGATAAAGGTGCAGCCACCCTCTTCCTCGAAAGCGCACTTGTGTTCGCCACAGCTGTCGGGGTCGTGTGCGAAGGGAATGCGGGATCGGATGCAGTCGCGTGCAGAGTGAGAGCAAGCCGAGTCGAGCTACCTCCACGAGGCGCAGCAGATGGGGTCATCACCCTAGCCGGGGTAGTGTTGTTCTCGGGCCCTGGAGTAAAGCAGTGAGGTACGTTGTTTACAAACCATGTAGCGTGGGCCTTGTCGCGCTTATACAGGTCTCTCCGAGAATTATTACCTCTCTTCGAGGAGAGGTGCGTTTGATTGAGGTGGAGCTCTTCCACGAAGCTTATGAGGAGTTTAGGCTGCACAATTTACGCCTACAGAAAGTGCCCGTAGACTAGGGACTTGAACATGCCATACGAATCGACTAAGTCTAATATCTATGAGGAAAACACGTCCGCGGATTTGTAGAAAACTTTGTGGTCAGACGTTTCGTCGCGATTTAGGTTCTCGATGAACCTAAATGTGGGTGTCACGATCATGGCAACGACCGTGGAGTGACATGGTCACGGATACACGTCCACAAGATGCGCAATGCCATGCTTCTCAGATGGTGGTGTGTGGAGGGTCAGGTCGCCCAGCACTTCGGCGAAGCATACATGTCGGAGGAAGATTTTGGCTACGCGAACACCGCAGTGGTAGGTAGGTGGGTGCCTTGCTGGTTGCAGAATGGCCTTCGTTATTAGTCCTCCGGATGACCTCAGATGCGGCGCGAGCGGGTCCATAGCGCTCTGAACGGCGAGAGCGTGCTTGAGGTGGATGATACCCATGATATAGAGAACAATGGGCTTGTCGACACGGGACGTTCCAGGGTATTTGTCCTGCTAGGGCGCGTCGACCATGATTTCCGTACTCGTCACATCAAGTCCGTCCTCATAAGGGACGATGCTCACGCAAATGAGCCCGCGAGACCACGCCATGCGGTCGTTCTCCACTTTGAGGATAATGATGGCTCGGAAGGAATGAAGGCCGTCGACCATAGCAGATTTTACGCGTTTGTGCAACACCGTGCCGTACTTGATGCTTTTTTCAGCGACATTTTATAGGAAGGGGTTTTCGCTCGTAGCGCGGCAACATGAACAACATGATGCCAGTATCGTATTTGTAGTCACCTCTGTCCATGTGGGCCGGGAGAGCATCGATGGTGCCGTTGCTACATCTATGAGGAGTTTTCTACGGTTCCATATTCTCAGCAGTATACATGTAAACCTTCGTGGACCCGTCCTCGGCCTTCGAAAAACTGAAAGTGAACACCGGCTGCTTTCGTGCATGAACGATAACTACGTCGGAATCTCCGATATCCGAAGTCTCTCGTAATGGAGAACAATCTGCAAAGGGGCACGCCTCGATAGAGGCAGCTCGGTGTAGATGTCCGCGGGGCGTTATCTCAAGCTCAGAGTGTTATGTACCTTGTTCGAGCCCGAATTCTCGCACCACTGCCGCCCGCTGCGGATGAGTCTGCAACTCTGCCTTCGGCTGTACCTCTCTGGCCGGCGTTGAAAAGTCGTTGGTGGGGGTCGCTATGGAAAGTTTGCATGTCATCTGAGAGGTGCAGCAAAACTATGAACGACGAAACCATGGGAATCGAATAGGAAGTATGTCATCATATGAAGTAGGAGAGTCTACGTGAGAATTTCCGTACAGAGAAGGATGGACGGGTGATGGCAGAGATTAAAAGCACAGAAAGATGAGAGTCGAAATATAGCACGGGCGAAAACAAGAAAGGCAGCGAGGGTCGAGTGGACAGGGCTGGCGGGAAATTGTGCTGCCCCCAGAAAGACGCGATTCTGAGCAGGCTTCAGGAGTGGAATTTTGATTTTGAAAACCAGAACAATTTGAGGGCCGGGGTGGGTCCCACCATTGGCACAGGTATCGATTTTGTCATTACAAATACGGAGGCAGATAAATGACTGTATGTGAACCCAAGAAAAGAACACCTATATTCTCGTGTATTTTAAGATAAGTAGGTCGGTACACCCCTGATCAGTGACAACCCTCGAGATTACACTTTCGTCGCTTTACAAAGCTCTACGTTCTGCTACAGCCGCCGCAAAGTCATGCACTTGTCCGCGAAACCATTTTTGCAGGCGAGTCCAAATCTTTCCCACCAGTTGGCGTGGTGTAGCGCACTTGCCGTAAATGTTTCCGGCATTTTCATGTGTGCCGCAAGACTTTTCCATTCCACGCTATCCAGAAAGCTCCTACTTCGTACTTAGAAAATAATCTTAGCCCCATAGGTCGTGACCAGCTGCTCGCCCTTCACCATATCCCATGTCGTACAGATCAGAACGACGTTGAGAGAAGATAGAGCTCTCTGCTACAATTTGTTGTAATCGTCGTAAAGTTCCACATTTGCGTCGAGTGGTCTTGAAGGACAGCTGTCTTGCACCTCCTCACCCCCCACGCAATTACCGAGACGTGTTCATAATCCCAGGTTGACGGAATATTGTTGGCACGGTGTAGACCGTATGCCCTGGACTTTGGTGAGACTCCGCTGGTTCTTGCCGCGAGAAGTACCACCCGGTTCAACAGTTCTGTATCCATCGCTACAATTCCACTTTCATTGATTGCCGTCTTATCCTAGCTGTGCTGACGGAAGCCTGCGCAAGGGGGCATCCAATAAAATGAAAGGGCTGCCTCTCCCTTCACGGAAACTTGGTCACAAAGCATCTTGAGTCTCATACCTCCGTCCTTCTTGCATCAACATCGACAGGCGCCCCGCCTTACAGCGCGCCGTCGCTTCCAGCACCCTCCACATGAACGAGTCTTGAGTGGTCAGGAGGAATTGGTACTTCAACGCCGGCTGTAGACAGACGCCCACGAATCGGCTTGGGGAAGCATGGGATCCGCAGCTTAGCTTGCACTCAGTCGCAATATGTAGCCCAGTAGACGTTGGGACGGGAGATACCCGTCAGGACTATCGCCAGAGTCATTTCTTCTTCCCACAGAAATGCTCCGCTTTGCGGCGGCCAAATACCTCGTGGCAAGCTCTGGAACTGACAGTGAGCCAAGAATGTCGCGCCGGGTGCTCATAAATCCATCGCAATAATACGTAACGAAGGTCTGTAGAGCTTTGCTGACGTAGTCGTCGCCCTTCTCGCACCCTACGAGGTGGGGACCTATTGGAAGCCCCAGGCCGGCTTTTGTAGTCGCGGAAGTGCGACTGATCAGGTCCACCACAATTTCCCCTGCCGGTGAACACTGAGACACCAGATCGCTCATGTTCTGGATGCTCTCATACTCAGGTCGAACAATCTTCCGGCGAGCCCCCTCTTCAACTCTTCTCACCTGCTGGCTGGGCTGAAACAGCCTGGGTTTATGAGGACAATATGTCCATGCTGCTTGCCACGACCGAACATGTCCATCGCTGTGGTACTACACTCTGACGGCCTATTCTGCAGGTGGTACATTTTCTGACAGAAGTGAACAGCCAATCGCGTGAACGAGGCATAGAAATATTCTTTCATCCCCAGATTTTGCGTATGAAGACCTCGAGCTGGGGTTTCCACCAATGGTTCGTCCTCGGCGTTAAGAACATAGTCCCTTCGTTGCCTTCCCTTTGACACACTGGCCCCATGGCTCCCCTCGTCGGACACTCCCTCGCTGTAGTGGGTCAAACCCGAAAGCCACATGCTGAGCAGGAGACCAGTACAGAAGATGATTTCGTGGCTAGCTTTGGCAAGTAGTGAGTCGAAGATCATGATTGAGCCGTTGATACATTTGAAAGTGAACACGTCATGGGAAGAATTATCTGCACCCTGTTTGATTCTGGTATCGGACGGGGCGGTCACCCAATAGCAGCTGAAATTTACTGTCCAGGCACCCACCCGAACTGTCAGCGGGATGATTGATGCAGTCGTAAGAAATGCAGCTGTGTGCATGACAGTTGGACTTCATCGGGCCAAGCAATATTGGGAGAGGGTTGGGCGAAGATTCTCCCCAGAGAGCAACTTTTCCAATACTTCCTCCGGCGGGCGCGAAGAGGTACTTCGGTTGGCCGGTTCTGGCATCCGACGAAGCTGGCCCTCCCACTGCGGTACGAATGGGTAGAGAGTGGACTCAGAAGCCTCACTAACCTGCCATGGACGGCCGGGTGCCATATATGCCCTCCCTTCGTAGTCACTACCCTACATATCCAGCTCCATGTTCTCCTACAAGCCGAAAAGGCAAAAAGCGAGAAGGCTGTGCGGACGATATCTCAGGCGGAATGGTGCACGACTGCGTCGAAAGCCGAAGTTGATACGATTTTATGTCTTCTGGACTTCCTCGCGATGTCCCCTAATCGATCTTTGTATCTACTGAACAAGAAACATCATCTTCTTGTGCTTCAGGCTGAATCTCAAAAACCTTTGACGCACCCCCGCTGAAGTTGGGATAGACCTTCCAAAAATGGCCATCGCGCGTCTCGAAGTGGCTCGGATAGGGTCAGACACTGTCGTCCCTGACACGGTACAACATGTACTTTGCAACGATGGCCTGTAGTGTGGATAAGAACGAACTTGTGACCCCCTGGATTGCCGTGTCCTTTTCTGTGCCTCGGCTCTATCTCACCGCCGAGCTCCTCCTTTCCTCTAGAGGTGCAACCTGGTTCTCATCCGGTATGGACCACTACACGCTGGGTTCAAAGTCGTCAGCAAACGGCTTCAAACCAAGGCAGCGCAGAACATGTCGGTGAAATGGAATGTACTGACAGACTGGCGTCTTACATTCCGAAACCCTCACAGCCCTCGCAATACTCGTCCAGAATCGAGTCAGCTGCTGTGCTGCAAATTTGAGACGATTTCCGCTTTCGATCACGTTCTCCAGCGCGACAAGATATGTACTGCTGTGTCCCACATGGAATAGATTGATCGCATCGACGAATATGAGGACGTCGAAAGTTCTGGAGAGGCGAAGGGAGAATGGGCACCGCATGAATAGGTCCGGGGTCTGGCTGACCTTCGCTGGAGCAATCTTCGTGCGAGCACGGAGGGCTGCTGCACAGACCTTCTGGCTCAAGGCCAAATCCACGATCTCCCAAAACTTCTTGTATTTACAGGTCAGCTACGCGAATGGCAGCGCATCGCGCACCATCAGCTTGATCGGCTCGGTGTCGTGCTTGCAAGCGCATGGAACGCCGCTTTCGATAAAAGCGGCAGGAGTTGCTCTCAGGCTTGTGCTCATTGCAATTCATTTGGTCAAGTTTGTTATTTCCCTCTGATGCTTTATGATTTGCTGCGGTCACGAACTGCAAGAAGCCCGATGTATAGGACTGAATGAGTTCAACATTCGTCTTCGGCTCCAATGGGAAGAGAGCGGCAATGAACGCAGACAGGCAAATGCCAACTGTCCTGAGTCGACGATGGTCTGCCAGCGGCTCGACTACTGTGCGGGGAAGTACGAAGGAGGAAGAGAAGACCAGGATTACTCGAGGTGCATGAAGAAAGGAGCGCAGCGTTGCAAGCGAAGAAGGAAAACCCGCCCGGATGAAAGCGTGACGACGAGAAGCGGGAACAGAAGCAGAAAATCAGGAAAAAACACACTGCTATATTGAGATCACGAAGATGGTGGGTGTCTTACCGTGCGAATAGGTGGGTGAGATCTGTACTGCGGACAGGGAGAACTGCAGGCGCGGCTTTGATGGGACCACAGCCGGCCATGGTTTTGTTGTGAAATAGAAGCTACGACCAGCCATGCCCCCTTCAAGAAAGTCGGAAAAGTAAGTGGAGCATTCAGGGCAATTGTGTGGGGGGGCTGCCAGGAAGTACGGGGACTGGGATCTCGTACGCAAGTACACGAGCAAATGCGTATGGGGGAGTGAAGCCGAGAAGCATGATTCATCTGCTTATGTATTGTAACATTAGCACGTTGCAACCCCCGTCACTAGTGAGACCCCAAAGACTGAATTCTCGCTACTTTCCGGATTGGCCAGTTACGGGCCCTCCGTCCCTCTTTGTAGTCCTGGCGTTGATACGATTATTAATTCGGACGTCTGCGCTCATCGTCAGTATATTTGTGACCTTAGATGGGCCCTCCTGCTAATAAGAGGTGGGACTTGTGCTGCACAGCTCCGAAGAACTACGACGTGGTCTTCGAACTCATCCTTGTCACGAAGTCTCAGGCTGGTCTATCATGCCTGTAAACGAGCGCTACGTCAATGCTACTGTCGGCCGGATGGAAAAGAAACGCTGTTATGATGCAAAGACCTGGTAAGCGCATCCAGACGCAGCGGGACGAGGACGATGATGTACCTGGGGCGGCTATTACTGTTATTGCGCCGAACCGCCATCTAGATGAAACTGAGAAGCACCCGGGAGGCAGACTACCCTGGATTGTGGAGCTGCAGAAAATACAGGTGTCGTTGCCTTGTAGTCCTTGAGGTGATCGAGCTGATGAAGCTGTTATTCAGGCGATTAGCCGCCCGGCTGCAACAGTGCCCATTCGATTTGGCCATTGTTACAATCAGGTACCTGCATATTGTTCTTGTTTGCAACCTAACAATAGATGTTCTCACCTTGCAGGCCAGATTTGTGTCGTCGCAGCGTATCTGCACCGCTGCCATTGCCGCCCCTCTACGGGCACAGATTCTCAGCGACGCAAATGCAGACTCGATACGTAGCTCTGCACCCCGCAAGTACATGGAAGGGCCAACTGTCTTGCTCTGTGCCTCGGCCAATATCGTCCAGCACAAGGGTCGAGGTCGTCGCTGTAGCTCATTAACAGTTGTTCTCGGAGCCCAGATCGACGAGCATCAAAATATCCTCGTGGAAAATTTGCTGAAGTCCTTTGCGGGGATGCGAGAGATCTCCGCTATCTATACGACCATCTACAAATAAGAGGAGAAATCACGGCAAGCGTGTCAGGACCCTGTCGACATGTGCCTGACGACTGCGGGAACGCTCTCGAAAAGCATACAGCTATAACGCAAAACTAAGGATTGGGAGCAATGGAACAAGAGTCTATGCGTGGTTCGCGGTACTCATGGGTGCATCTAACACGTCACTCCGCATGCCCAGGCCGCGTGTGGGCAGAGCAGCAAGAGTGTGATATGAAGGAGGCCAAAGTATATGTGTTTCGCTGGGACCATTCCCAAGTAAATTCTGCAGTAGTGCAACTTCGTTTATGTTCCCGCAAATAGATGCGGTCGTTCTCTTGGTGTACTACGAGATCTAGTAGTTCTTGTGGTTTACTACATATTTTGAAGTTTCGGGTCTAGTATTACCAGACCAGGACTTCCACCTGGTGGACGTCCGAGTCTAGTATTACTGGGCCCCGACGTCCACGCGGCGGAAATCTGAGTCTCGTAGTACTACACTCGGACGTCCCCCTGGTGAAAGTGCAGGTTTAGTACTGCTCGACCCGGACTTCCAATTGGTGGGAGTCCAGGTCTAGAAATACTACACTCAGACGTCCACGTGGTGCAACCCCGGATCCAATAGTACTAGCTGACATACTGCGGGCTGTGGAAGTCCAGGATTCAGTTATACTGGACACCGTACTGCGACGTGTCCGAGTCCATTCGTAGGTTTACTGCTCAAGAACTATACTTTTTGTAGATCTAAACGCAGGATTTCCGCCTTTGCAAATGCGCAAAGTGCGGCTGGGCATCGGACGTACTGAAAGTCAACCGAATGTTACTTCCGCGAGAAGAACTTCCGGTCCCGTTCTACTACAGCTACGTACTATTACAGGAATAGTCTTTGTAGAGTATTTGGACGGATTTACGTGTTCATCATCATGCCCCTTCTTTAACCCCACTCCCTCGTCCTCTACACCTTCCACAGCCCGTACTCCCCGCATGGCATGGCATACAATACGTCTCGTCATTCGTCGACGACGACTCCCATCCCGCCCACCATCCCTTTCAATTTGTACACGACACCCTACCGTCAGCCGCACTCTCTCACCCTGTCAACGTCCAACAGCCTGCAATCCACACATCGCATCGAACACCAAATGCCTCGGCACTCTTCAACGACGCCAGCCCACGTGATCGCCCCTTCTTCTAGTTTGTACACCACACTCCATCACCACCCGCATTGCCTCGCCCTCTCCACTTCCAACAGCGCGCACTCGCAGCATCGCATCAGGGACGAAACGCCGCGCCATTTATCAACGAGGCCGCCGGTCTCGCCCGCCCTCCATTACAGTTTGTACACCAAAGCTCACCGCCACGCGCATTGACTCACCCTCTTCACCTCCGGCCGCCCGCGCTTCTCGCGTCGCACCACACTCCACCTCCAACAGCCCGCACTTCGCGCATTGAATGGCGCACCACACGTGTTGCTACTCTCCAACGACGCCACTCCCTCCGCCCACCATCCTTTCGAGTTTGTACACCTCACCCCACCATGAGCGGCACTCCCTCACCCTCTCCACCTCCACCAGCTCACACTAACCGCATTGCAATGCACACCACACATCCCGCCACTCTTCAACGACGCCTCGTCCGGCCCAAACCTTTCGCGCCCGTGCGAAAACGGTTTCGAATACGCGCTGCTTACCTGTGAACGCCGTCGCATCACAAGGAGGAACCGTCGCTCAGTACTTTCTGTTGACGGCAGGGGAAGCTTGTAGATTTGACGACGTCGTGTCCCGCTTCGATGAATTTTGATTAGGGCCTGTGGCAGGTTCTCGCCTTCCACAATCTCGCAGGTATGCCTTGAAACGACCCCAGACCGTACGAAAATTTGAGAACCTTTCAATTAGGGATATGACAGTCTCACCGGGTTTTGATTCTCACCTCTGGCTGTAGTAGCCGTCCGCGAATGCACGATATTCTCTTGTAGACACAGCCAAAAGCGTGCGTGTGTGTTGAATGGCAGGCCCCACCCACCACCTTGACCACTCCCGCGCGGATGACACCCACCTTCGGTTTCGTGAACGCGGGAGTGGGCCAGGCCGACCTACCGTCTTGTACTCTGTGAACACAAGAAGCCAGCTCCATCCGTGGAAAACGTCCTACCTCGGCGTTCTCCGAGTCCTCGTGCCAGCCCTTCTCCTTGCAGTCATCTCTGCCAGACGTCAATATCCGCGGCAAATTTCGGCACTGTCTCCACTCGTCTTCCGACACGTACTCCCTTTCTAAACACGAGCAACAGTGTCACTTCCGAATACACTGACCGGCCGAGCTCGTCACTACTTCTGCGCAAGGTTCACCGGCCTTAAAACCTCCTGTGCACAACGATGACAACGCCGTTTCTGATGAGGCCCCGGCACGTCTGCTTCCCTTGCTTTCATTCCTGTGTCACCATGATGCAGAACCAACCACAAGTAGGACCAACCTCGGCGTGCAATCTATGGCAGTTTTTCTTGCCGAAGTGGAGTGGACTGACGGCCCGCGCACCGTTGACGAGATCGTCTCTATTCCCAGGGATCTGGACTACTTTGTCGCCCGCTTCGGAGACCGCATTCGTTCCTCAGAAGAAAGCCGCTCCGCCACACTCCCTATTGTCGAGAAGGAGCTTCGCCGTCAGGGCAACTCCGCAAGCTGTGTGATGGACCACAGCGGTACGTCCTTCGGAACTGCCTACGTTTGGGACCCTGTCGAGATTCTGCGAAAGCAATTAGCGCAAGCCAACACAGAGTCTTGCTACTTCTGCCCTTATGATGACCCTCCGCAAAGGGACATACATCTCTTCGTGCATCCCCTGCAGACTGCCGTGCACCAACGAGGTTATCCAGAAGTCAAGGAAGAAGTCATTGGTAGCGAGCTCGAGGGTATCATCTGTAACACCGGGACGTCGGGGATCCCCTCGTTTGTAGGTGGCATACAAGTCTATACGGATAAGCCCGCCACTACACTTAAGAACAGCGCCCTCATCGCCTACCCCTTGCATCTCACTATTCTCAACTTCACTGCCACTTTCCGCCGACACTGAATGATGTCCTGGCACACCGTCGCTGGAGATATTCCCGTCCAGCTCTTCCCCGTCTTGAACGACAGAGACTTTGGCATCCTTCCGCCTTCTTCCCCTACTCCTGCACCAGACACCAAAGCCTCCATACTAGCCTCCGCCCTGCACTCTCTGCTATCGCTTCTGTACGAAAAG
>JAUKWC010067827.1:34190-81669 GCA_032356245.1 Endocladia muricata
CTCACAACCCCGCACAGGAATCTGGCCGACAGGCACCGGGCGCGTCTTCTTAGGAAAGGCTTCAGAGTGTGCTTCCGTGAACTTGCTCACTCGAGAACCCTCCCCATGCCGGTTCTCAGCAACTAAGAAGGCCGCGTTTCCGCAGCAATACTCCAATCACTACGCGGAGAATCTCCTAACATCTGCACCGATCTTCTTGTCAAGCTTGGTGACCAGGACACCACTGTGCTGCTAGACCTTGTCCGCGCCGTGCTACTCCCGCACTGTTCGGTCCACACATGTGACACTCTCCAAACTACTCTCGTCAAAAGTGATGACATTCTCCGCAGCTTCAGTCCTTCCACAAACAACTATAATGTCGATATGAATGTCGATCGACTCGACCCAATGCAGAAACATGTCATTGAGCGCGTTTATGCAAGTAGAAGCTTTGGCCCGCCAAATTGGCAGCGATTCTGCTTCGTGCTCCAGACTACTGACGACGCAGAACACACAGACACTGTATGAGTGGCCCAGGTCCTGTCTTTCTCCAGTATGCCGGACGGTCAATTTCTGCAGCCTACCCAGTACGGCTTCGTTCGGTACATAGATTGTATCCCACTACTTCACGCTGTTGATGAGACTCCGCATTGCGTTCGCTGGCGATGGTCTACAGATCAGAATGTAAATCGCACAGAAAATCAGGTTGCCCGCCGAGAGATGCACCCACAAGGGCGTCGAGCTCCTCATTTTCCCTGTTTCGGCCTGTGCAAGGCTTCTGCTATCATTAGGACGGCCCACGTGTTGCGGTCAAATTTCCACATCCTCCCTTTCGCTCCTCCGCTTCACTGGCTCTGCCATCGCTTCTACATAAGCTGGTTTTACAGAGACCGTGATGCATGGCTAGTTGTACCTGACCCTCCCCTCCAAAGGACGTGCCATTCTCTCTGCACTAGATTTCAACAGACAAGAAAATGACAATCTGTTTCGTGAGTTACCCACATACGCGTACAGTTTCCTCCTTTCTGTGTCTTCTGTGCGGTCACAGTCACCCGTCCACTGCTCAGACAACAGCGCGCGGGGAAGAATCTACAGTTGCGGCCGGACTCTGGGACAGGCCAGATGCGCCATTGCACAGTTCATACGGTCCCTCGCTGGAGTCTGCACGTGCAACATAGCAATCGACGACAGCGCCAAGTATATTGAAGACGTTCTGAGAAAACCATGTTTTCCGTACCGCCACATAAAAATTGTGCTCTGAACCCACCCTCACCACGTTTGTTGCTACTCCAGGGGCGCCTGCTAACAAATCCTCGCCATACTCGTCACAAGACCGTTTCATCCCCGCCTTCGCCGACTCACACGACGATCCCTCAACAGTAGAACTGTACCAAAACATCTCTTGCGGAACAATGGTGTAGAAGACGCTTGAAACGCTGCATTGCATACGCGCAGTTGCCAAGAGCAGGTACTCGGGATATGTCATGTTATAAGTGCGTTGGTACTGACTGCCACGGCCCTCAGTATGGTGCATGCAGGATAACACCGTTTCCAGACAGGGGCCCGGGCGTGCACGTAGCATGGTGCACCCGTACGTGGACGTCCCATCCTACTGAGGATGGTACCCTCAGAACTCGTAAAGAACATGCATTCTGAGAGAATTTCCGAACAGTACGTCAACCTCCTCAAGATCACACACCTTTTTCGGTACAGAGTATTCACCGTATCCTGGATCCTCGACCTTGCTGAGTTGCGACCATAAGAGGTCCAGAGTCCCTTGCTTCCCTTCTGAGCGCATCAGCGTCACCCGCGCTTGAAGTACCTAGGGTGCGCAGTCCGCCCTCTTGCTGTCCGGTACAAACGTGGCCTTCCGTAGCATCATGAAAAAATACCAGAGGCCTTCGAACAGCTTGTCTCTAGCGTTTCTCTTCCGTACGCTCTTCACGTCAGAGATTGTCTGCCTTATCCTTGCACATAGAGCGTCCTCTGTTGAAACAGCCTCCTCGCACTCGCGGGGGGATTGGGCATCCCAAAACAAGGATGACCAGTTCCCGGTGCCAAGCTCTGCACGCACTATCCGAACGAGAGCCGTCGCCTCGTCGCAGTACGAACGCGTAAAGTACTCCTTACGATTGACAACAACCATCAGTGGACTCAGCACGACACCCTCCAGACCGTCAGCGGGAAGCTCCCCCACCACGCACGGCTCACTGCGACCCGCCCGGTTCCGTACTGGAGCAGAACTTGTCGGGTCGAGCTCAGAAGTTTGATGGTGGGACCATTGCAGAATCAACTTCTCGATGGTCTCGACAACACCAATGTGTTTTGCCCGAGCTTCGGTCACACGATTGCGACTCTGACCACGTCCAGCTTCGGTACGAGGTGTGGCCTGCTGGATGCCACCAGAAATCCGGCGAGCCACGCATAGCATCTCGTGCTCTTGCTTGACATCCCTGAGATCGACTGGTTGTTGCAAGAACTCAGAAAGTGCTGCCTCAGCCGTCAGCCGCACCTCGAGAAGCTCTTCATCGGCCTGCCATAAGTCCTGCTTCTAGTCGTGGACCCCTCTCTTTCCAGCAGCAGTTTAATATTCCTGCGCCCTAATCTTGTTCGTCAGCTCGGCGAGCATCGTCTCTGGCTCTTCCATCTGCTCACAAGAGACCGATTGCGAGAGAGTTACAGTGGAAGTTTTAACCTCTGTCAAGGAAGGCATTGGGGGGGGTGGTGGAGATCAAGAGGGTCTCACTCGCAATGCACCACGAGGACGCAGGGTTGCACGATGAGTTTGCCCTCCTCCACGGCGGATGTGCGAACGCACAAGGGTGGCAATGCCGGGCGTGCGGAGGGGTGGAGCAGACGCAATTCCGTCCTGGATGGTGAGGAGGGCTGTGCTCGAGCTGCAGTCGGATTCAATAGACGCACGACAAGGAGGTATCTGGTTGGGAGCCCACTTTGGAGGAACTAGCATTGTTATAAAAGAACTGTGACACGCCAAAAGAGTGGCTTTATGGGCTTGTTCACCTCGTGGACGAAGCAGAAACAGCGCCGTCGTTGTCCGGGGCCGCACAACGCCCACTAACCTGGCTGACGGGTGTCGCTGAGTTTCATTAACCTTACGGTTCGGTGCGTTCACGGCGAGAGGCGCACCAGGGGCATCATCGTCTCCCGCCCACTGGTCGTGGGTGCCCTTGCGAGATCGATGCATCGGAACAACCCTTCTCGTCCCCCTGGCCGGCGGAGCCATCGATGTGGAATCAGCGCCACTGGCAGGAAAGGACAGCCGGAGGCTGCATGAGGACAAAAAGTTTGAAAGCCATGTCGCAGTTATCATTAACTGAGCAGAACAGGTGCAAGGTAACAGCTACTAATGGCAGCGCGGCCCTTGTAAAGTTATGCACACGCGGAGGGTGCCAGCAGGCGTTTGAAGTAGCAGAAGCGTTAACGGCAGGACTCGGAGCAAGGGCTGACGGTCAGCAAATGGTTATTCCAGAAAGTGTAGAAAAGTCAGACTTGGGTGGTTTCAGTAATGACAGTGTTTGAGATCTGCGCATGTAAAAATACATGGGCAGGTGGATATTGTTTTTCAGATTACATTTCGCACATCCATCTGCTCATGTGTTTTGACATGTGTAGATCGGAGGCCATGTCACTAGTGACAAACCCCCGCACCCTTAATAATCTACTTCTTTCTTCTAGTTTCGTGAAGGAGACGCCACTCTTTGCAGCTGCTTTTACGGAACAAAAACGTGAGTGTGTGTGAGTATGTGATGTTCCTAGCCGCTGCCCTCTCCATCCTCAACACATATGGCACACACTTACGCGCACAGCACGACACCTCATACTCTTGCAGTACCAATATATCGACGCGATCCTCACTGCTTTTCTTGCTTCATTCTCTTCTCTTCTCTCTGTCCTTCCATTTACGTGGTTTTACTTGCTTCGCTTGAGCCGCTCTGCTCCTCCCTCCCTGCATCCCCATCATTTCTGGGCTTCTTTCCCTCTTTCGTTCCTCATTTCACTGTAGCTACTGCGCCGACTGAACTTAGCTGGCGCGGGACAGCCGTTGTATGCCTGCTCGTCTTGATTACCGTTCTCTTCTTAGCCGAGGTGAACGCGATATTGGACGTCATGAAGTTCTAGATGTCGTCTTTCCTCCAATTCGTCATCGCAGCAGACAGCGAGGCCTGAATGGCGATCAATGAAGTTGCCGCAGTGAAGAGCAAACAGCACAATCCGGGCAGCAACTCCCACAATTCTATCGACAGCGACGACCCGGTCTCTCGCGAGCTGGGCAGCGCTCCCAAACTCCCTTTGCTTTCGGTACCTTCGTCCACACCCGAGTTAGTAGCTACACAGCAAACGCGAGACGATTTCTGCTTTGATTTATTTTCTTCAAAGCGAGGACATGTTTGCCGCCTCGGCCCAAGTGGCATATATTCATCGCTTGGAAAAACACCAGAACTCCGATTGTTCTGGGGCAGCGAACAGAAAAGGTTCCAGGCATAACTACCTTCCGGACCTTGCTGACCTCAGAGGGAATGAAGTAAGTGCCAAATATGACCGACAACCCACAGTTCTTCTGGCTCAAGGCCACATCCGCATTCTCTGCAATCCTCTTGTCTTTTGTGGGCAGCAACACGATGGACAGTGCTGCGCGCACTATTAGCTTCATCTGCCGTTTGCGAGTGCGAGGCATTAGTCGGACCCTACCCTCTGTTTCGTCCGCGCGTTTAGCACTTTGTGGCTTTGAAGTCATGCGCTTATGGCTATGCACCCATCGCGCAGGAGACCACGCTGCAAGGGGATAGGGTAGCAAGTGTGAGGGAGAGTACAGGGAGTACGGTAGCGTGGGGCTGACTTGCAGAGGACGATGCAGCAATGCGGGCGGTTAGCACTCTGTTCTTGTCGAGCTTGCACGCCATCGTTACGAACGAAACTCTGCCCGATGTCAAGCACCGCAGCATCTTGCTCTAGCTGGACCGCTCTGAGTTGCGCGATGACCGCTTGGCAGGGGTCTTTGTCGGATTGAGCTGGGATACTCGGGAGGCATTACGGCTTCAGCGTGAAGCACGTGACGATGACGGTGTCTGTTCAGATTTTATCAAGGTGAACTCGGAGCTGTTGGATACCGACCTGGGACACACAAGACCGCGTCATCGTCGGCAGGTGACACCATCGGCTACCACTTCCAGTTTGACAGTATCCGCGCAGCCTCCTCGGTCTTTGTCTTCCCGGCTGTAAGCGGCGGTGGAGCTGGAACTGAAGGGTATCGACAACGAAGTGGGGGACGTAGTGGCACATAGTCGTACGTGGCAACGTCATGAGGCATTCTTGTCCATCCTCAACCCATCAGTGTCGGAGCCGAATGACGCCCTTCATGAAGCACCGGAACCAGCCAACCGTATTAGCCTGTAGCCATTCCCGGAGGAGGTGTCGGAAAAGTCGCTCTCCGACAAGAATCCGTCGACCGACCATCTCGCAGAGTTGCTCAGCGTGATGAAGTCAGACTGCCGTATCCACAGCTGCACTTCGCACAACCTCCTCAATCATCATGGTCACCACTCGGGTGAGTGCCCGGAGGGCAAGATTCAGCTCCTTTTGACGGACCTTTCGTTGAACACCAGAACCAAGCGGGGTGGGGACAACTCTGCCCATGATATCCTGACCCACAAGGACATGGACGCCTCCATCCCAATAATCGCTGCATGGCTTGCTAGACCCGGCCACGGAATCGTCTTCTGTGGTGGTCTACAATTCGGCATGTGGCTTTCGCGCCTCAAGCGCTACAGCGGAGAGGTCTACGACGACGGTAGCGCCGGGGCCAGTACGTCGAGAGGAAGGCGGCCGAAGAACTTCGTGTTTCACCGCGAGGACCAGCCAGGGGTGCACGTCCGAGCCCGAGATCATCACATGCAAAACCCGGGTATAAAAGGATGTGGCCACGCCTCAGTAACGCAATGGGCTGTGCACTACTCACGGAGGAATGTGCCGCTTGAAGTGCAGTTCGCCCGGATATCCTATCAAAGCGATGGGTATGTGCAGACTTCGCACGCAGCCTGGGCGAACTGTATGGATGAACTCAAGCAGTTGAAGCCCGAAGAGGTGGTGTGAAGCGCTGAGAAAGGCAGTCGCGTGAGGATGCTTAGACCTGTGCCGGCGACCATCAGGAACATGAGCGAGCTGGTGTTGCAGTATTGCACCCCCGGGGCACCTTTTGGTGGATTTGTTCGGTGGTACTTGCGCGACTGGAAGTGCACGCCTAGGGCTTCCAAGACATCGACGTTCCGTGTGGTGCGGCAAGGATGACGATTGCGTCAGTCAAGCTGTATCGAGCGTGGTGAAGGCGTTTTCCTAAAGCGTTGTGAGCACCGCGTGCGACATTGGCGGCTCTCCGCGGGTCGTGCGCCTTTCCACAAGGTACTTTCCCGGCGTGAAATGGTATGTGTTTGCCAGGAGGGAGAGCATCCCTGAGAATGCTGCTGCTGGGTGTCCCCGGTTTCAATGTCCACCGGACTATATAGTCCGGATCATTGCGAACTACACCGAGGATGCCATGCTTTTCCTGCGCTTTTCACGGGCATCGGCACACAATTAGCCGGCGAAGTACCACGCCCTGCTCGACAAGCAAGACCGGCTAGTATTACGGTCGATGGAAGCAATGGAGAGGTGTGTGGTGGTGCGTTGGTCGACTGTTACGTAAAAAGGTGTGGGACTCCGGGTATTTGCGGACCCGATCCTCGCAAAACGAGAGACGATCCGACCATTCCATGGGACACTCCTGTACGCCGAGTTGCGTGAGCGCACGTGGGAGAAGACGAAGAGCTACGGAGGTGAAGTTCTAGGAGTAGACGGAGAAAGTTTCAACCAGGTAGCCCTTCTCGTCGGAAGGTGGGCGGAGTCCCGTGAAGGTCCGAGACACAATGTGTACTTCGTACCGGCACCGTTTTGTGCGGCCGGGTTTGTGAATAACACCCGGTACTTGTCTGGAGATGAGGCAGAGCGAAATAGAGGTACTTTTAGAGCGCAGGACACAAACGTGGAGTTTTATGAGGATCGAGCGAAGTTGTCGCCGAGTTCTCGACATGCACTGAACACCGCTACGATCGGTGCGACGCGAGATATTCTGAAGTGCGAGGAACTGTTCAGAAACTAGGGGGATAAGTGTAGCTCCTAAGCGCGCGGTAGGATCTTCCAAAATAGCGTGCTGATAAACATACGTAAAGAGAACGTGCCAGTTTGAGAGCCAGTTCCGGGCAAGCAGCAAACACTACAACAGCTGAGAGAGGCTTGGGCTCAGCCGTAAGGAAGGTCGCCGACAAAAGTGGCCATTTTTGGGCCGCTACAGCAAAACACAAAGTTTGACAAGTTATGAAATTTACTACGGGATTTCACTAGCGACTAGGGCTCGGATCTACACATGTGAAGACACATGAGTATATGGATTTGCGCAATTTAATCCGAGAAACGACATCTATCTGCGTATGTAGTTTCACATGTGCAGATCTCAGCCCGTGCCATTAGTGATACGCCCTCCGTCCTGGAAATCCCTATGTTTTTCAAGGGTGATGTGCAGCTACTGCGGCCTGGTCAGAACTGCTTCTTTTTAGACGCGCCGATAATTGCTACCAACCATGCCCATTCAATCTCCTGCAACCGTCGTACCCGTACCCTTCCTGCGCTACCACTTTTTTCTCTCAATATATCTATTTCCTACGGTCACCCGTGCACTTTCCCCCGCACACGGATCCATCCTCAACCTCTCCGCGTTCCCCGTCTGAAATCCTTATTTCTTCATTCCCATTATCGATCCTTTCACGCAAGGGGCGTACTTCCGAAATGGCCGACAAACTTCACATCTCGACCTTCACCCGCGACTTGCTCACGCTGGCCACGGAGCCGCAGCTAGGAGTGCAATTGCAGTCCGAACCGCAGCCGGCGGCGATGGGGGAGGAGTTCTGGTCCGGAGCGCGGGTGCAGCCCTCTCCATCGGAGTAGCCATCGCGCAAACGCCAGCGCCGAGACGCAGAAGACCAGACGCGCCATTCGTCCGGCCGCTCTTCAGCATCAGAGACTTCGAACGATGAGGACTCCGATGTAGTTGCCACGGAGGTCGAAGACCAGGCGGTGTCGTGTCGCGCTTCCTCAAAGGCCGAGTACGGGTCCACCGAAGTCTATGTATGTGTTGCGCAGACTATAGAGCCGCAGAACTATCTTCTGAAAAGCACGTACGCCACCATGCAGGGCATCCGGGCCAGCATGATTTAGCGCGACCACAAGTACGACCCTGATATCATGTCGGTCACTGTGCGACACTGCGATGATCCCTCGCCACCTGATATCGCTAACAATACCATCAAGGACTTCACAGTATTGCGCGAAGGGGTTCAGTGTGCTATAATGGGCCGCATTCATCGCTGCCAATCTGTGCTTAGCCTGGAAAAGGGAAAGGACGCCACGACATGGGCTCGCGAACGCCTCCGCATGGGTCTTGTTCGCCGAAAGGATGGAAGGAAGATGACAGATATCGAAATCATGTCCGAACCGTCCGGGCAGAACACCTCCGCCGGACCCGTCCGCATGAACAAGTCGTTCTTCCGTTATCTGATGAGTTTCAGCCACTTCATGCTGGTGCTCGCGGTGCAGAACGACATGCACCCGCTGATGTTGAGTCAGAAGGGAACTGGGGAAGCGATGACCAAGGCCAGTCCGCTGCTAGTAACCGCCCTATCTCTCTACCGCCGCTACATACGCGTGGCGACGACCTCTCTCCGAGATTCAGGCCTCGTGAAAGTGCTGAGCCACCTGAGTTTCGACACGCCGACCTCCAAGCAAGTCGGCATCGCTTGCTTCATTGACCCGCATCTTCGGTTAGAAAGCCCTCTAGTCGTACCTCTGTTCATGACTTCCGCGTCGCAGTTCGTCAACCACGCGGACAGCCACGGAAGTTTTGAATCTGAAGCTTTCTATGCGTGAGCGCGCCAGCTTTTCCAAGACTGCCAGGACTTGTTTGATAAGTATGGAAACGTGACAGTTTTGAGTTGTGACGACTTTCTGACGTCTGAGAGTGCTCAACCAAAACGCCTCCGAATTCCAGCCAGAGAGCGAATCCTGAGCCAGATGCCCCTCTTGTGGAAGAGAGACTACGACTCTGGAGAAGATTTGGAGAAGTGCAACAAGGTCCGTGCTACGCGCTTCGCGAACAAGGTAACTGAGCACTTTGCTCCCGGGCCCGGCAAGCGCAACCCCCCGCCTCGTGTGATGACCTCAGCTGCTGTGCCTTCTACACGCAGCTCTGCCCGCAGTGCTCCTCCATCCCACGCAACTACACTCAGGCCTGTAGTCGGTGCGCGGAAGGTCCTAGGAGTGATGCGCGCGACAAAAGCGCTTGCCAGGGAGACTACGGCTCCACCATTTTCACGTTCAACGCCTCGACTTCTGGAGGTTGTGCAGTCAGAGAGGAGTGGTGGAGTGAAAAAAGCAGCGGGGCAGTCGAGACAAGGTGTCGCTGAGAACACCAAGGCGGCCCAGGAGGTCACGAGCCAACGCCGATGAGCCCCGCCAATGTTCAACGATAAGGTTTCGAACCTGCTGCCGGTTAGCATTGCGGACAAGACCATTGTGTTTGAAACAGATCCCGACCACTGTGAAAATCTGGCATGCGTCGGCCCCCCAGATCACGATGCAGAGAAGTTGCGGGTGTGGATGGCGAGAGACACGCTCCCCATGCTCTGGCTGCTTCTCATCCACACATCGATTTAGCACCAGGCGCGCTTGCACCTCTCTTTCAAGGACGTCGTATTCATGCATCAGCTTCGGTTCTTGTTGGGGAGCTATGTGTACTTTACTGAGCTTGAGAGTATGGATGTGTGTCCGGACATCTGGAAGCGCAACCGGCCTGAGACACATATCTGGAGAAACGTAACAGACGTGGGTGACGATTTTGGCAGAGCATATGCCTACTTTGAGATGCGGCCGGGTGGGCTTCCCACCACTGGCCGCAATCTCTCACCCTCCTCGGCTCCAACAGTCTACACTCCCTGCATCGCATCTGACACCACACGTCTTGCCACTCTTCAACGACACCACTCATCCCGCCCAACACCCATTCCAGTTTGCACACCACACCACACCACCACCCGCACTCGCTCACCCTGTCCACGTCCAACGGCCCACACTCCCCGCATCACATGGCACATCACACGTCCCGCGATTCTTCATCGAGGCCTACTATCCCACTCAGACCCTTCGCGCCCGTGCGAGTACCGTTTTCAATACGCGCTGCTTACCCTTTCACGCCGTCGCATCACGAGGAAAAACTGTCGCTCAGTACATTCTGTTGACTGCAGAGTACCTGTGCAGATTTGACGTGATAGTGTTCCGTGTCTCTGCGGTTTAAACAGGGCCTGTGGCAGGTTCTTGCGTTCCATGGTTTCGCCGCTGTGCCTTGAAAATACCCTAGCTGAAATTTCCATACACAGTACGAAATTTCGGAACCCTTTCAATTGGCGATATTATAGTACCACTGCTTTTCGATTCCCACCTCTCCTTGTCGTACCTGCCAGCAAATGCATGATGTTCTCTTGTCGACACAGACAATAGCGTGCGTGGGTGTCAAATCGCAGGCCCCGTCGTCCACCTTGCCAACTTCAGCGTGCACGATACTTGCACTAAGTTTCGTGAGCTCGTGATTGCTTGTGAACGGAGCTATCGTCTCATACTCACTGCAAACAAAAAGATAGCTCCCCCCGTGGAAAACGTCCTACCTCTCCGTTCTCTCACTCCTTCCGTCACTCTTTCTCATTGCAGCCATCCTTGCCGGCCCTCAAAATGCGCCGCAAATTTCAGCACTGCGTCTACTAGTCCTCCAACGCGTACTCCCTCTCCAAACACGACCAAAAATATCACTTCGGGATACACCGACCGGCCGAGCTCGTCCCTACTTCTCCGCAAGGTTCACCCGCCCCAAAACCTCCTTTACACTACGATGATAACGTCCTTTCTGATGATGCTCCGGCGCATCTGCTTCCCTTGCTCCCCTTCCTGTGTCACCCTGATGCAGAAACGACCACGAGGAAGACCGACCTCGGCGTACAATCTATCGCAATTTCTCTGCCCGAACTAAAGAGGACTGCCAGCCCGCGCACCGTCGACGAGATCATCTCTATTCCCAGGGATCCCGACTTTTCTCTCGCCCGTTTTGAAGACCGCATTCGCTCCCCACAAGAGTGTCGCTCTCGCACTCTCGGAGTTGCCGAGAAGGAGCTTCACCATTAGAGCTTCTCCGCAACTCGTGTGTTGGACCACAGCGGTACGTCATTCGGAACTGGCTACCTTCGGAACCATGTCGAGATCATGCGAAAGCAAGTAGCGCAAACTAACACGGAATCTTGCTACTTCTGCCATTCTGGTGACCGTCCGCCGAGCGACACACATCGCTTCGCGCAACCGCTGCAGACAGACGTGCACCGACGAGTTTGTCCAAACCTCCAGGAAGAAGTCATGGATAGCAAGCTTGAGGGCATCGTCTGGGACACCGGAACATCTCCGATCCACTCGCCTGTAGGATGCATACAGATGTATACGGATAAATCCGCCACTACATATTAAGAACAGCGCCCTCGGTTCCTGTCACGTGTTTCTGACTGTTCTCAACTTCACTGCCGCTTTTCGCCGACACAGTATGATGTCCCGGCACACTGTCGTCGGCGATCTTCTTGTCCAGCTCTTCCACGTCTTGGACGACAGAGACTTTGGCATCCTTCCGCCTTCTTCCTCTACTCCTGCACCAGACACCAAAGCCTCCATACTAGCCTCCGCCCTGCACTCTCTGCTATCGCTTCTGTACGAAAAGGCCCTAGTAGGCTTCAGGTGCTCTGATGCCTACCATCGTCTCTGGAAATATCACCCAGTCCTCATCGGCTACTGTTGCGACATACCCAAGGCGAAGGACATCATCGGCACTTGATCAGGCAGAAGAACCAGCCAACCATGCCACCGTTGCAAAGTACCTCCAAATCTCCTCACTTCGTCCGCCTCACTCCCGTCGCGCACCACGAAGTCTACCATCCATCTTCGCAGAAAAGTGGCCGACCGCGAGGCCGACGCCGCTGCTCATGCATTGTTGACCAGGCCGGCTCACGCACGAGCTGCCACCGCATAGGCGCAACAAACACTCGCCACTTCCACTGTGCAGAGTCTGCCATCCTCTCTGGAAACGGGCGCCGTGCTTCCGTCCAACTCTCATCTCCACATGCATTACATTTTCGTTTTCGAACCGCTGCACAATTTCCACGTCGGCGTCTCCAAGGTAATGAAGACCTGTATGTTTCTCAGGCTCGACCTCCCCTTCCTGCTCAAAGCGCAAACTTCCGCCGGCAACAGGCGGAAACAGTTGAGAACCATCCTCACAGCTCTCCTTTGCGGAGTCAATACGGTTCTGGCTGCCATTCAGAAGGACTTCTACGTTCCCGGCCTACACGCCGACTTCTCGACCTCCGAAAAAAGCAGTCGCCTGAACGGACTCTACATATATGAAGGATTCCACGGCATGCTGGAGGCCAGACACTATAAGTCCGTTGACATGGTCTTTCCATTTATCCCAGGAATCATAGACCGTTGCTGTAATGGAGCTGACTCCGCGCCCCTCGCATCAATTTGCACTCAGTACTCAGTCATTTTAAGACTCAGCCCGAGGCAGGGACTAAAGAGGCACTGGAGCTTCGCCGAGGTTCACAACCTAGAGGACCGTATCAACGAGTTTAAAGCCTCCCTGCACCACATGTTTGGGGACCACCACCCAACCAGGCTCGAGATCCTCAAGTTTTACCTCCTCACCCACCTTGCGGGTGACATCCGCAACTTCGGAGGCCTGCCTCATCTAGATGCCGGTGTACATGAGCACCGTCACACTGCATTCAAGCAACAATACAGCCGCAACTTGAAGCGAAGGGCAACAGCCATGGACAGGACCGTCTGCCAAATCCAGCATCCCAAACACCTTGGTGCCGTTCAAACACACTTCGTCTCAATCTCTTCATCACGTCGCCTCACAACCCCGCACAGGAATCTGGCCGACAGGCACCGGGCGCGTCTTCTTAGGAAAGGCTTCAGAGTGTGCTTCCGCGAACTCGCTCACTCGAGAACCCTCCCTATGCCGCTTCTCCGAAACAAAGAAAGCCGCCTCACCGCGGCAATACTCCAAGAACCACGCGGAGAAGCTCCCGAAATCTGCGTCGCTCTTCTTGTCTAGCTCGGTGACTAGGGCACCACTGTGCTGCTAGACTTGTCCGCGTCGAGCTTCTCGAGCAGCAGTTCGACCACACTTCTGACACTCTCCAAAATACTATCGTCCAAAGTGGTTACGTTCTCGGCTGCTTCTGTCCTTCCGTCAACGACTATGTCATCGACCTGAATGTCGTTCGATTCGACCGAACGCAGGAACATGTCATTCTGCGCTTTTATGCAAGTAGAAGCTTCGGCACGACGAGTCGGCAGCGATTCAGACTCTTGCTTCTGGGCGCTGACGACGAAGAAAATACAGAGACTGTATGGCTGGCACAAGTTCCATCTCTCTTCCGAATGCATGACTGTGAAGCAATGCAACCCACCGAGTATACCTTCGTTCGGTACATGGATTATATCCCGCCACTCGACGCTGTTGATAACATTCTGCAATGCGTATGCTTGCGGTAGTCTACAGATCAGAATGTCAATCGCACAGAAAATCCGGTTGCCCTCAGAGAGATGCACCCACAAGGGCGTCAGGCTCCTTCTTCTCCCTGTTTCGGCCTGAGCTACGGCTCTGCTATCATCGGGATGGCTCACGTGTTGCGGTCAAATTTTGACATCCTCCCTTTCACTCCTCCGCCTCACTGGCTCTGCCATCGCTTCTACACAAGCTGGTTTTATAGAGACCGTGATGCACGGCTAGGTGTACCTGACCCTCCGCTCCAACGGACATGCCATCCTCTCTGCACTAGATTTCAACAGACAACAAAATGACAACCCGTTTCGTGAGTTACCGACTTACGCGTACGGTTTCCTCGTTTCTGTGTCTTCTGTGCGTTGACAGTCACCCGTCCTCTGCTGAAACAAAAGCGCGCGGGGAAGAATCTAGAGTTCCGGCCGGACTCCGTGACAGGACAGATACGCCATTGCACAGTTCAGGCGGTCACTCGCTTGAGTCTGCACGTGCAACATAGGAATTGACAACACCGCCAAATATAATGGAGACGTTCTGCGAAAACCACGTTTTCCGTACCGCCACATAAAAGTTGTTCTTTAAACCCACCCTCACCACGTTTGTGGCTACTCCAGGGGCGCCGACTAACAAATCCGCGCCATCCTCCTCACCAGACCGTTCCATCCCCTAATTCGCCGACTCACATTACGCCCCCTCAACAGTAGAACCATACCAAAACATCTCTTCCGGAACAATGGGGTAGAAGACGCTTGAAACGCTGCATAGGACCTTCGCGATTGCCAAGGGCAGGTCCTTCGAAAATATCACGCTGTAAGTGCGTTGGCGCTGGCCGCCACGGCCCTCAGCATGCTGCATGCAGGATACCACTGTTGCCAGCCAGGCGTCTAGACATCTGAGTGGCATGATAGACCCATACACAGACGTGCCATCCTGCTGAGGACGGTACGCTCGGAACTCGTAAAGGAAATGTCTCCGCAAAGAATTTCGAAACAGGATGTCACCCTCCCTAAGACCACACACCTCCTCTGGTTCAAAGGAATCACCGTATGCTAGATCCTGGACTTCGCTAAGTCGCCACCATGAGAAGTCTGGCGTGCCTTGCTCACCTTCTGAACCTATCAGCTTCACCGACGCTTCAAGTACCAGAGATGAGCGCTCCGCCCGCGCGCTGTTCCGTACAAACGTGTTCTTCCACGACATCAGATGGAAATACCCAAGGCATTGGAACAGCTTCTCCCTAGTGTTTCTCTTCCGCGCGCTCTTCACGGCAGAGATTGTCTGCCTCATCCTTGCACATAATGCGTCCTCTGTTGAAACAGCCTCCTTGCACTCGCGGCGGGGTTCGGCATCCCAAAACAAGGATAACCAGTTTCCGGTGCCAAGCTCTGCACGCACTGTTCCAACGAGAGCCGTCGCGTCATCGCAGTACGAACGCGTATAGTACTCCTTACGATTGGTAACAACCATCAGTGGAATCAGGACGACAAGCTCCAGACCGTCAGCAGGGAGCTCCCTCGCCACGCACGGCTCACTGCGACCCACATAGTTCCGTATTGGAGCAGAACTTGTCGGGTCCAGCTCAGCAGTTTGATGGTCAGACCATTGCAGAATCGGTCTCTCGATGGTCTCGGCAACACCAATGTGCTTTGCCCGAGCTTTTGTCACACGATTGCGACTCTGAACACGTCCAGCTCCGGCCCGCAGTGTGGCCTGCTGGGTGCCATAAAAAATCCCAGGAGCCACGCGTAGGCTCTCGTTCTCCTGCGTCACGTCCTTGAGTTCGGCTCGTAGTCGCAGGAATTCTGAAAGCGGTGCCTTAGTCGTCACGCGCACCTCATGAAGCTTTTGATCGGCCTGACGTACCTTCTCCTTGTATTCGGTAATCCTTGTCTTCGGAGCAGCAATCTCTTGCTCCTGCGCCGTGACCTTTTTTCGTCTGCTCGGCAAGCATCGTTTGTAGCTCTTCCATCTGCTCACGCGAGATCGATTGTGAGCGAGCTGCAGCGGAAGTCTCAACCCTTGTCCGGTACGGAATGGGCGGAGGTGGAGACATGGAAGGTCTCTCCTTCGATGCACCAGAAGGATTCTGGGTTCCACGATGAGTTTGTCCTACTCAACTGCGGATGTGAGACCGAACGGGGGCAGCAATGTAGTGCGTGCGGACGCGCGGAGTGGACACAGTTCTGGCCCGGACGGTCAAGCTGGCTTTCCTCGACATGCAGTTAGAATGAAAAGACGCACAATAGGGAGGCATCCAGTTGGCGGCACGCCTTGGTCGATCTGTCGGTGTTATAGTAGCACTGTGAGTCGCCAGAACAGTGGCACCATCGGCTTGTTCACCTTCTGGACCAAACAGAGACGCCGCCAGCCTTGTCTGCGGCCGCACCACCCCCCTTAACCTGCCTGCCGGGTGGCGCTGAGTTGCATCAACCTCGCCGTTCGTTACTGTCCCGGCGACGGGCGCAGCCGGGGCATTATCGTCCCGCCCTCGCTGCTCGTGGGTGCGCTTGCGAGATCGTTGCATCTGAACAGCCCTTCTCGTCCTTCTGGCCGGCGGAGCCATCGATGTAGAGCTGCGCCACTGGCAGGACAGGACAGATATAGGCTTAGTGAGAAGAACAAGTTCGAAAACTACGTCGCAGATGTTGTGAGCTGAGCAATACAAGTGCCCGCTAGCATCTACCGCCGATAGTGGGGCCCTTGTAAAGTCATGCACGCGCGGAGATGGCCTCCCGACATTTCAAGTATCCTCAGCGTCAACGGCAGGACTGGAAGCAGGGGCTCAGAGCCTGCAAATGGGCATTCCGAAAAGAGACAAAAACTCAGCCTAAGGGGGTGTCACTAGTGACAGGGGCTGAGATCTGCACATGTGAAAATACTTGGGCAGATGGATGTTGTTTTTAAGATTACATTTCGCACATCTATCTGGTCATATATTTACACATGGGGATATCTAAGCCCCTGTCCCTAGTAACACCCCCCTAGTCTAAATTTTCATTACTTCTCAAACCTCTTTTCCATGCTATCACGGCCCCAAAATCGCCCACTTCTCTAGGCGCCCTTTCTTGCAGCTGAGCCCAGGTATTTTTCAGGTGCAACAGTGTGGCCTTCTCGCCCAGAACTGGCTCTCAAACTGGCATGTAGTGTGTAAGTGTGTATATCTGCACGATATTTTTGAAGATCCTATCACGTACTTGGAACCTTAACTTATCCCCGTAGTTTGTGAACAGCTCCTCGCCCTTTAGAATCTGACGCGTCACACGGATCGTAACGGTGTTCAAGGAGCGTAGAGCTCTCTGCGACTATTCTCCACGATCCTCGTACAACTCCACGTTTGTGTCTCGGGCTCGAGAAGTACCTCTATTCCGCTCCCCCTCATTCCCAGGCAAGTACCGCGCGTCGTTCACGAACGCGGCCACACAAAATGGCGTCCGAAAGATGTAGACCATATGCCTTGGACCTTCACGGCACTCCGCCCGCCTTTACACGAGAAGAGCTACCCCGTTGAAACGATCGTTGTCTACCCCCAAAATTCCACTTCCATAGATCTTCGTTCTTTCCCGGCCTCGCTCACGCAAGTCTGCGTACAAGAGCGTCCCATCGGAGGGGTGGATCGTCTCTTCTTTCCCGAAGACCCGGTCCGCAAATAACCCAAGTCCCAGACTTTTGTACTTCACCTTCGACGGACGCACCACCACACACCTCGCCATCGCTTCCACCGCCGGTAATGTTAGCGGGTCTTGCGTTTCCAGCAGGCCGTGGTACTTTGCGGGCCAGTTTTTCACCGACGCCCGTGAATAGCGCAGGGAAAGCATGGGATCCCCGGCGTAGTTCGCAATGAACTGCACGATGTAGTCCGGTAGACGTTGATACCGGGAACACCCAGCAGGAGCATTCGCAGGGCTGTTCCCCCTCCTGGCAGACGAATTCCCTTTCACACCGGCCAAGTACCTTGTGGCAGGCTCCACAGCCCTCGGAGATCCATCAATATCGCACGCGGTGCTCACAACGCTTTAGCAGAACGCCTTATCCAAGCTCGGTCGGGATTTACTGACACAGTCATCATCTTTGTCCCATCCCACGAAACGGCGATGTCTCGGAAGCCCTACGCATACTGTTGCAGTCGCGCAAGTACCGCTAAACAAGTACACCGCAACGTCCCCCGGTGTCCAATACTGCAACAGCGGCTCGCCCATGTGCTTGATGCTCTTCTGCCCAGTTCGAAGCATCTTTATGCGACTCCCTTCGTCAGCTTTTCCCTCTACCTCTCCGGGCTCCAGCCGCTGGATTCCATCGATTAAGTTCGTCCAGGCTGCGTGCGAATGCTGCACATACCCGTTACTTTGGTAGCATACCCGCGCGAACTGCACTTCAAGCGGCACATTCCTACGCCAGAAATGAACAGCCCATTGCGTGACTGAGGTGTGGCCACATCCTTTTATACCCGGGTTTTGCGTGCAGTCACCTCAAGCTCCTACGTGGACCATCGGATGGTCCTCCATGTTAAAACGCAAAGTCCTTCTGCCGCCTCACCGTCGACGCACGGGCCCCGTCACTCCCCTCGTCGTACACCTCTCTGCTGTAACGCTTGAGGCGCGAAAGTCTCATGCCGAATTGTAGACCACTACAGGAAATGAATCTGTGCCCGATTTTAGCAGGCAGCGCGTCGAATATTGGGATGGAGGCGTCCATGCACTTGTAGCTGAAGACATCGTGGGCAGAGTTGTCCCCACCTCGCTCGTTTCTGGTGTTGAACGAAGACTCCATCAACAGGAGCTGAAATTTACCCTGCAGGCACTCACCCGAGTCGTTAGCGTGATGGGTGAGGAGGTCGTGGAAGTTGTAGCTGTCGACACGGCAGTCCGACTTCATCACCATGATCAACTCCGCGAGAAGGTCAGTTGATGAATTCTCCCCGGGTAGCGATTCTTCCGACACCTCCTGCGACGGTGCAGACGGGCTAATACGGTTGGCTGGTTCTGGTACTTCACGAAGGGGGTCGTTCGGCTCCGACACTAATTGGTTGAGAGTGGACCGGAAAGCCTCACTAGCTTGTCCCGCACGACTGTGTGCCTTCGTATCCTCCACTTCGTTGTCGCTACCCTCCAGTTCCAACTCCATCTCCTCTTTCAGCCGGGAAGACAAGGATCGAGGAGGCTACGAGGATAGTCCCAGACTGGGCGTGGTATTCGACAGTGTCACGCGCCGACGATGACGCGGTCTTGTGTCTTCCCAATCGGCATCCAACAGCTTCGAATCCACCGCGGTAACCTCTGAACGAGTACCATCATCTTCACGCGCTTCACGTTGAAGGCCCAAGGCCTCCCCGGTATCCCCGCTCAAGTCGGTAAAGACCCTTGGCAAGTGTTCATCGCGCGACTGTAAGCGGTCCAGATACGGCCAGTTGCTGCGGTGCTTGACATCGTACAAATTTTCGTTGGTAACGATGGCTTGCAAGCTGGACAGGAACAGACTGGTAACCGCCTGCATTTCCGCATTCTCCTCAGCAGTTCGGCCCCAACCTACCGTACTGGTCGTACTATCCTCCACACTTGCTACCCTCTTCCCTTGCAACGTCGTCTTCTGCTTGATGGATTCACAGCCATCAGCATGTGGCTTCAAAGCGACGGAGTGCTGAACGCGCGGATGAAAGAGAAGGTAGGTTCCGACTGACGCCTCGCACTCCCAAGCTCCCACTGCGTTCGCCAGCTTCGTCCACGCCCGAGTTAGCAGCTGCACAGCAAACACGAGACGATTTCTGTTTTGATTTATTTTCTTCAAAGCGAGGACAGGTTTCCTGCCGCTCCCCGAGTGGCATACGTTAATCGCGTGGAAAAACATCAGAACCTCGAAGGTTCTGGGGCGGCCAACAGAAACGGTTCCTGGCAGAACTACTTGCCGGACCTTGCTGACTTCAGATGGAATGAACTTGGCGACAACTATAGCCCACACCCCATACTTCTTCTGCCTCAGGGCCACATCCGCATTCTCCCGAATCCTCTTGTCTTTTCGGGTCAGCAACACGATTGAGAGCGCTGCGCGCACTATCTGCTTCATCTGCTCGCTGGTCAGCTCGCGAGAGACCGGGTTGTCGCTCTCGATGGAAGTGCGTAATTCGCTGCCGGGGTTGCGCTGCTTGCTCTTCACTGCAGCAATTTCCTTGCTCGCCATTGAGGCCCCGTCGTCTGCTGCGATGACAAAGTGCAGGAAGGCAGACCTGTGGAACTCCGTCAGGTCAGACTTAGCGTTCACCTCGGATGAGGAGAGAACAGTAATGAAGGTACCCAAGCATACGCCGGCTGTCCCGGTCCGGCTGAGTTCAGTCGGCGCCGTGGTTAAAGTGCGATAAGGAACGAAAGAGGGAAAGAAGCCCAAGAATGATGGGGATGCAAGGAGGGAGGACCAGGGCGTCACAAGCGAAGGAAGGAAATCCACGTGAATCGAAGTACAGGGAGAAGAGACGTGGACGAAGCAAGGAAAGCAGAGCAGAGAGCGTCGATAAATCGATATCAGGAGGGTGTAAGGTATTCTGCTGTGGGAGCAATTGTGTGCCATTTGTATTGCGGACAGGAAGGACAGGGGCCAGGAACACGACATGCTTGCACACGCTCGCGTTTCTATTCTGTAACAGTAGCTACGAACGGTGGTGCCCCCTTCACGAAACTTGGAAACAGTAAGTATACTATTTAGGGGGCGTGGGGGTGTCACTAGTAGCGGGGGCTCAGATCTACACATGTGAATACACATGAGCATATGGATGTGCGAAATTTAATCCGGAAAATAGCATCCTTCTGCGCATATATTTTCACATGTGCAGATATCAACCCCTGTCGCTAGTGACACCCCACCAATCTTATAAATCACATTCCTTTCCAGCGTGAAATACAGCTATTGCGGCTTGCTTACAACTACTTGTTTTTGTGCGCGACGACAAATGCCGTCAACCGTGCCCGTTCAACCTTTCCTGGCCGTCGTATCCGTACCCCTCCCGCGCTACCACTTTCTTCTCTCAGTCTTTCCATTCTCTCCCATCACCTGTGCACCCTCTCCCGCAGACAGATACTTCCAAGTCTTCTCCGCCTTCACGTAATACAATCCCGCCTCCTTCATTCGCTTTCTTGATCCTTTCTTGCAAGCGGCGTACTTCTGAAATGACCGACAAACTTTCCATCCTGACCTCCACCTGAGTCCCGCTCACGTTGGCCATGGAGCCGCAGCTGGGGGTATAATCATTGCCGGAATCGCAGCCAGCGGCGACAGGGGACGAGTTCTAGGCCGAAGCGGGGGTGCAGCCCTCTCCATCGGAGTCACAACCACGCAAACGACAGCGCCGGGACGCCTCAGGCCATGCGCGCCCTTCGCCCGCCCGCTCTCCAGCACCAGAGACTTCGGACGGCGAGGACTCCGATGTGGTTACCATGGAGGTCGAAGAGCAGGCGGTGTCGTGTCGGACTTTCTCAAAGGCCGATTACGAGTCCACCGAGTTCTACGTATATATTGCGCAGACCATACAGCTGCAGCAGGTTTTTCGAGAAAGCACGGACGCCACCATCGACGGCCTCCTGGCCAGCATGGTTGAGCGCGGCTACAAGTACGACCTTCGCGTCATGTCGGGCACAGTGCGATGGTGCGAAAATCTCTCGCTACCGGATATCACTGATGAGAGCATCGAGAACCGCACGGTTCTGCGCGAAGCTGTGAAATGCGCTATACGGGACGTCCTTCACCGCCGCCGAGCTGTCCTTAGCCTGAAAGAGGAAAAGGACGGCACGGCATAGGCTCACGAGAGCCTCCGAGTGCGTCTTATCCGCGGGAAGGACAGAAGGGACATGACAGAAATGGAAATCATGTCCGACGTGTCGCAGCAGGGCACCTCCGCCGGACTGGTCCGCATCAACAAGTCGTTCGGTCACTACCTCACGAGTGTCATCAATTTCATGCAGGCTCTCGCCGTAAAGAATCACATGGATTCACTGGCGTTGAGTAAGAAGGGAGCTGGGGAAGCAATGAAGAAGGACATTCTGCGCCCAGCAACCGGCCTGTCTGCCTACCGGCGCCACTTACGCGTAGCAAAGATTTTTCTCCGAGACCCAGCCCTCGTGAGAGTGCTGTGCGACGTGACCTTCGACAACTCGACCTCTAGCATGCTCGGCATCACTCACCGTGATGAGCAGCTTCTTTGGTCAGAGAGCCGTGAGGTCGTAGCTCTGTCCATGACTTCCTCGTCGCGGTTCATAAACAAGGCAAACCGCGACGGAAATTTCGAATCTGAAGCTTTCTTTGCGTGCGCGCACCAGCTTTTCCAAGTCTGCCTAGACTTCTTTGAGAAGCATGGCAATGGGAAGAGCCTGAGTTGTGACGACTTTCTGGTGACTGGGATTGCTCGGTCGAAACTACTCAGAATTTCCATCAAAGAGCTCTATCTGAACAAGATGCGTCTCTTCTCCAAGAGAGACGACTATGCAGAATATCTAGAGAAGCGCAACAAGGCGCGTGCTACACGCATCGCGAGTAAGGTAACTTAGCACTTTGCGCCACGGCTCAGCAAGCTGGCCGCCCCGGCTCGCGTGACGACCCCAGCTGCTGTGCCTTCTACACGCAGCTCTGCCCGGCGTGCTCCAGATTCCCACGCGACTGCACTCGAGCTAGCAGTCCGTGTACGGAAGGCTCCAGGAGAAATGCCGGCAACACAAGCACTTGGCAGGGAGACAATGGCTGCATCCTCCTCACGGTCAACGCCTCGACTTGTGGAGGTTGTGCAGTCGGGGAAGCCTGGTGGAGTGAAAAGAGCAGTGGGGCAGTCGAGACGAAGGGTCACTGAGAACACCAAGGCGGCCCAGGAGAACACGGGCCAACGTGAAGGAGCCCCGCAGATGTTCGACGACCAGGTTCCGAACGTGCTGCCGGTCGGCACTTCGGACAAGACCGTGGTATTTGAAGAAATCCGCGACACTTGGGAAAATCTGCCATACGTCGGCTCGCCAGATCACGAAGCAGAGAAGTTGCGGGTGTGGATGGCGAAAGACCGGCATTCGATGCTCTGACTGCTTCCCATCCACGTACGCATTGAGCATCGGGCGTAATTGTACCTCTCCGTTAAGGACGTCGTAGCCATGCATCGGTTTCAGGTCTTCATGGGGACCTACATGTACATTAACGAGCTTGAAGGTATTGATGTGTGTCCGGATCTCTGCAATCCCAACCGGCCTGAGACACACTTCTGGAGGAACGTAACAGACGAGGTTGACGACTATGGCAGAGCATATGCCTACTATGAGAGGCGGCAAGGTGGGCTTCAGCACCTCTGCCCCACGTGCATTCAGAATTTCGCTGACTGCAGCGGCATTCCGCGCGGAAGCCCAGAGCCTCATAATGTTGACGCCCAAGTGGAAGCTTTCCCCAGCTCAAAGGTTGCTTTCGTCCATTGCGAGCACATTCAACGGGGAAAATGCACTGGGACAGGGGCCGAATAAGACCTCGTGGAACCCAATTGTCAACGACGCGGAAGACGAGGGGGACGCAGTAAACCGGAACCTGGGAACCGCCCACTACTCCAATACACGGAGCCTGCTGATGGAAGCCTGCGAATCGAGGGGGGATTGGGTGTGGGCTTCGCGAAGGCGTACGCAGCTAGACGCGTGGGTGGGTCAGCTCTCCGCCTACGTCGGTCCGAGGAAGATATCTAGGAAGAAGCTGCTCATACCTAAGACAGGGGGTCGGTTTGTGGTCACTGAGAAGGACGTCCTGCGGCAAGCACCGCACACTGACTTTGACGAGTCGTTGAAAGCGGAGATGCTGGGCCTTTTTGCGATCGTGAGCGGGGCAGTGAGCTTCCGGTTGTAGGTGTGCGACTATTCACACGTATTAGCATATGGGGAGGGGAGCGAATAGGTGGCCGCGGCGGGGTTGTTCCAGGTGAAGAAGATCAATGTCCCGCGTAGCTCTGTGTTTTTCGGGTATGGGCATCTCACACACGCCGCGGCTGGGTATAAGGACCGCGTTGCGTATGAGTTGATGGTACGGAACGCTGCGTACTTTATGCCGGAAGGGAAAGATGTGCCGGACCAAGTGTGCTCCGCACTGAGAGGGCTACCGCAGTTCTCGGCCATTGAGATGGCCCGTGTTAGTCGTAGGAGTAATGAAAAAGGTGAGGAGTCGGACAGTCGGGAAGACGCGGACATGGTTGGGTTTGCAGACTCGGACGCGGACGGGAGTAATAGGGCAGAGGAGATCAGTCTTAGAGATGATGGTTTCGACTGCGATGACCCCGAGGAGTTGATTGCCGTTCTGACAAGTAGTGAGGAAGATAGGGTAGGTACACAAAGAAGTGGCTAAACGGTGTGAAGTGAAACAAAACTAAACACTACGCGCCAGTTCGAGAACCACTTCCGGGCGAGCAGGCCACAATATGGGGTCTGAGAAGGACTTGGGCTCAGCAGCATGAAAGGTCGCCCAGAAAAGTGGGCGATTTTGGAGCCGCTATAGCAGGAAAAAGAGGTTCGAGAAGTAATGAAACTTAAGACTAGGGGGGTGTAACTAGTGATTGGGGCTCAGATCTACTCATGTGGAAATACATGAACAAATGGATGCGCGAAATGTAATCTGAAAACCAACCTCCATCTGACCATGTATTCTCACATGGGCAGATCTCAACCCTTGTCACTAGTGACACCCCACCGATCTTAGAAATTACTTACTTTTAAACGCCACGAAATACACGTTTACAACCTTCCTCTGACCTCAACTCGAGGTCCAGTTTGTTTCTACGCTTCGTGTGATACGTGTACGACCTGTTCAGAAGAAGAAGTGTGTACCTCTCGTTCTGCACGGGTCAAGTGTAGCACGGTTACGGAGAGGTTGGAGTGAAGTGTCGGCGTCTGTACTACCCACGTGCTCGTAAGGGTAGATGGCCATATAGCGTAGGAAGAAGGTTATTTCGTATGAAACGACGTCGACTCGACTACAGGCCTCAGCTCTGCACTGCAATTGGCAACACTTCGATGCAAACCACGCGGTGCCACGTGTATGCATTCGTGCACGCATTGTTAACCAGTGGCGGGTCGATGTACAAAGCAGGCTCTACTACACGAACGCAGTGCGAAGGACAGAGCCACTACATTTGAGCCCCGCGACACAGGTAAACGTCTTCTGTTCGGCACGCACTGAGCTGACGCCGTCCAGCGGCACTTATGCGATCTGCCACTCATTACGCGGATTACACATTAGTCCTTCTTTGCGCTGCACAACATTTACATTACTGTCCAAGATATGAGGGCAGACTTCTACACATCATCTCTTGCGTTATAACGTCGGCACGAATCTGAGTCAGCCAGAGCGGCTGAACAACACCGATCAAAATCCCCGGTTTCCTAGAGCCGTAGATAGCGCGTTTTGCGTTAAACATTCCTCAGTGCAGTGGCGCAAAATCCATGGGAATGGAATAAACAGTATGAGGGGCTCGAGGTCAGCTTATTCACGTGAGGCAGGCTATAGGTCATCATGTGACATGCAGTTACGTAGGATGAGGAGCGGAACTGCAGTATACTGCACGATTCGCAGTACAAGATGGCTGTTTTATTAGGAAATGAGTTGCCAGTAGTCGGTGTGGGCGTTCACTCGACCCGGCAGTTCAAAACATTGTTTTTATGGAAGTCAGCGTCCAGCAAAATATCTTCGTATTACACGAACTCTACGTTTTGCAATGTCGCGGAAGTCAGCGTTCCATGGCATTCCAAAACGTGCAGTACAGGTGGTCGGTTTACTACGCGAAGGCACCCGGTGGACGTCCGCATCCATTTCTGGAAATAGAGACCAGATCATCCCAGGGCGGGTGCCGGTCATAGTGTGAATTGAATCACCAGAAGATGAATACCAGTCTCTTCCCTTGTTATCACACAGTGTAGGGATATTGACGAACGGACATCCTGCTACTAGCTGTGGCATTCGGTTCGTTTGTGCAGTTTCCCATCTGCTTTGAACGTCCGAACCCTGGCCTTTCAGCTATCCGTTTGCCTTTAGAGCCCGCAAGTCCATAGCATTTCGTGATTCTATCGCTACGGTGGTGTCAAAAAGCCCTCATAGTGTGGGGCTCACTGCTCCCAGATTCAACCTGATCAATCATGCTAATGTCCCCCTAACATATTGCAAAAACTAGTCTGGTCATATTGCGCACGGCCACTACGTATTCGCTCAGTACATGGTCCATTCTAACGTAATAACCCCATTCCTCGTCACTTGGTGGTCTCCTGGCGTGTTTTAACTTCTCTTCCACGGATAAGGTGGCCTGAATATTAAGACTGAACCCCGAACTGGTGCAGTAAGTTTCAGATTCCAAAATACTTTGGCGAGCAGGGTGGGCTCTGATTCTGGCCGTTCGTTTTTGTCTGTCAATTTTCTCAACGCCTATAGCTTCCATCGACATGCTGATTAGAGAACCAGGAGTTCCTTACCTAGCACAGACCGCAGGGACACCTTTGCATTCAATCTTGGAAATTATGTCTCTTGTGATGGTTCTCAACACTTTCCTGGTTTACTGAGCGGCAGTATATATTCTTTAGGCATTGAACTCGGAGATTGCGAGATGAGCGCCGGTACAAAATTCCAATCCATTGATGCGACCAGGGTCGAAAGCGAACAGCGGAACCTCGTCGGATTGGGAGCTCCAATGAATACTCGGTGAAAGTCTCGCTTTTTCTGCCGATGTTGTTGGACGGCTCTACCCTGCCCGAACTGTCGAGACCATGAGACTTCGTTTGAGTAAATTTAAAAACTCAAAAACAATTCCAATATTTAAATTCCAATATTTAAATAGATTGGCTCAAAACCTGGCCTCATATCCAGCGAACAGACGACTGAGAAAGTATGTAATGTGTATAATACGTGTGATGATTACGCTACTCCTTGGACGAAGGACATGATCGATCTAGAGTCATCGTATTTTAGAGGAGGAAAAAGAGGCAAATGCTGAATATTAAGGTGTGGAGGTATGGAAGAGATCGATCCAATGAATGAAATAAGATTTGTATTGTCGCGAGGTTCAGACAACGATAAAAAGCAATATTGATGAAACACTGGAGAAGCTGCTACAGCTTCTATACAATTTCAGAAACTTGGTGTGTTTTTTTCAAAGCAAGAACTGTTTGATTTCAAATTTGTTTCCACGTGAACGTCATCACCATGACTCTCATTCGAAGACATTACTTTGTCCACAATACCGAATTTACAATGCATATCGAGATCAATTCTGATCTGTCTACGATAGAGACAGTCGCTTGGTTTGTTCCTGATCATTAATTTGCGGAGATACTGCAGGGCGGTTATTACTTTCGAAATCACAGGAAGCTATAACCTCTATCTAGCCCAGTCATGAATCGAATGTGTCTCAAGTTTTCGTCAGCAGGCGCATCGGAAAAACAGGACAGGCTCTGAAGCAAGTGCGAAGCAGGGTCTGACATTCTCTATACTAGGCTAAGCTACAGTGCTGGATGATTCAAACGTACTGTAACACATTATATGTATTCCAGTCGTCGAAAGTAAGTTTACAGTACAGGGCTAGTTCAAAATACATATTTTCGATGAATTTTCCTCAACGGTTGACTAGTACAGACCTGAGTTTGTCCAGAATCCTAAATAGGCCTGCACAGCTCTTAAACAAGCATAGGTTAACTATTCTGTCGCAACGATGCAGCAGGTCGCACCCACTTGAAAACAGATTCAAGCAGTTGCCTTCTGTAGATTCGTGCGGCGGAACTTCCAGTCATACGGCAATGCTGCAGTCTTCTTTCGGTTGCTGACGCTCAAGAGAGTACGGTCAACCTTATTTAGCACACTAGCTTGAAAATTGTCCATTGACAGAAAACTATGACTCAGAACTTAATAGTAATGATATCTTGAGTTGCTAGATTTGTTTCCCGGTTAACTCTACTCGCCTTCTTCGAAAACGACATACTGAAGCACTACTTCCGTCCACTCCATAAAAATTGACATGAGTGGGAAGTTAACAAACGTAATCGAAGAAGTTCGGCTGAAATAGATCCAGAGGTACAAGTGGCCGTCCTGTCTGAGAAACTGTAAGTATCTACTTCTTCTTGTCCATAGAGCCAACCAAAAGCGTTTACAATGCTTCGTGGACAGCCATTTTAAACGTGTTTTAGAGGGTAACTGTCGAATTAATCTCGAAGACATGCCAAATGCGAGCATCTATAGCAGCCGAGCGACGGGGAGAGAAAGGGCGACGTCGCGAATTTCTAAACACAAAACTAAAAATGTTGCTGTGTAGGCACAGACAGCGCATTTGTCACACGAAGTGCAACCTTTGTGAGCATGTTGGAGATGGTCAGTCAACGGAACACATCAGAAATTGGTTGGTGGAAGGAAGTGCCGCGGAAATGGCCGGCTACAGAGCAGCAGCAGTCGCAACATCTACCATTGGTACAATGTCCACCAGAACCCTGAAGGTCTGTCTTCAAGCACAAACATGACGAGGCCATTCAAGCACGAGAGGCTACAGCAGGTGTAATTAGCTCCTGTCGCGAGTGTTTTGTACGTAGGTTACTATGGACTTCCACAAAGTTGGTCGAAAGATGTAAATTTTGGGAATCATGCAGCGTACCCAGCACGTCTGATTGGCGATGTCCTGCAAAAAAGTATGTTTCTCCTCGTCTTTGTCATATCGTCTCGTCGGTGGTTATCATACAAAAAGTTTGTGCAGTCAAGTGGCCTTATGAAATCCCCGAAAAGTAACCAAAATCACTGTTCCTCTGAGAAACCCCTCCGCCCCACTTTCAACTAGCCCCACCTTGCGCTTGGTCAGGTCGAGTATTTTCACCCCCTTGTACAACACGCGCAAGCGCTTTCACCATTCTCCGGCGTAAACTCTTCTTTTCGTTTCTTCTCGTTTCTCTTCCACTACACTCCGTATCACTCAACCCTCCTTTACCTGAAATTCGCTTGTATCACTTGTAAGCACCTTTTCCCAGCTTTCTCTGTATTGCCTGATAGTCCTCTTTTTCAAAGTAACTGCGGAACAGTCGGAGTTTCCTGCCCTACTTTGCGTACACCCCGCTCCACGAGCGGACAATGTCATGGGCGGCCGTCGTCAGTGGCAAGGCTCGTCATGATGGGCCGACGACGTCAATACCTCCTTCCGCTCCACCCCCGGAGCCTATGCAATTTCCTTCGCCAGTACGATCGCTTTCGTCTCACCCAGTCCCGTCAGAAAAAACTCAATCGCCTGCACAGTCCCGCATGCGCCGTCCGTCGCAAAGCGATCCTAATCCGCCTGTCGAGAATGGAATCGCATCACCTTCTCCGCGCCGCAATTCGACGCAGAGAAAGCCTGTGAGCAATCGCCGCCACAAGCACTCTCAACATGATTCGCGCTCGCCTATTGATGCCTCTGCACGAGTTGCTTCACACCGGCAGAAGCATGTTGTCGCGCAAGGGCATTCAATATGGGACAATCCTCGAAATGTTGCGATTTACCGTCTGTGGACTCAGCATATATCTTCATTTATGGCGCAACCTGTTCCCTTTTTCCACTTTTTCGTAATGAACCCGCAGTTCCGTCAGTCGGTATTTGACGCAGGGCTTACGTTTTACCCCGATACCGATCCGAAAAATCCGGTGCTGATCAATTTGAATAGTGCGCGCTTCGGTATGGCTAAGCGTATTAGTGCTCTTTCCCCCCCCGCGGGTAATGAAGCGCATACAACTGCCAGTCGCTCTCCGAGCGATCCGTTAGGTGCCCCCCCATTACCTCCGCCACTTAGTTTGAACCCCTCTATGCCGCTTCAGCAGCTTTTGTCTCCTCACAGCGACACCATGCCCTTTCCGAGCGCAAGCCTGAATGGGCTCTTTGATGGCGAGAATCCGGGCGAAGCCAGCTCTCGAAATGGGGAGATGGTACAGCTCGGCTTGCCTTTCAATGGTGAAGAGCTTTCCAAATCTTTAGAGAACATGTACGGACACGACCCAAATCCATTGTTTCTGGAAGATGCCTTTTTACGCCGCTTTGCTGAGGGTGCTCGTGTTGATGTCAGCGATAGTGAGTCGGAGCGTCTTTCGGAGAGCGATCACAGTGCAACGAATGGTTTGCGTACCAATCGTTACCCGATCTCCACCCCCAAACTCAGTTATGACTCCAACCTTCCTCCTTCAGAGCGGAGGCGCGCAGGTCGGAGGCGCGTGATTATGCGAATGGTTGATATGCAAATTCCTTCGCAGCCTATTTGCAAAAAACTGTCGGATAGAGCCAAGGCAGAACTTGTGCATCAAATTGAAGATTGGTTTCCAAGAATCACGGCTCCATCCGAGTTTGCAGATCTGAAGGAGGATCTCTTGGTTCGTCTCCGAAAAATTATTTCTGGGGAGTGGAATGGCGCGAACATATACGTGTACGGCTCCGCAGGTAACGGGTTGGGTTTGCACTCCGCAGATGTCGATATGTCATTATTTGTACCGAAACATATAGTTGCCACCTATGACCACGAAGGAGAGGTTCCTTTTTCCTCGAAAGTAATCCTAGCAAGATTGGCGAGGATCATGGAGGAGGGCAAAATGCCCGTGCTGAGCAAAGTTCTAGAAGCCCGAGTGCCGGTAATCAAATTACTGGATCCTCTGTCAGAACTTCAAGTGGATGTCTGCGTGAACAACAACCTTGCCGTGCGAAATACTGAGCTTTTGAAAGCATATGTGGATTTGGATGAGAGATTTAGATATGTCTGCATTCTGGTGAAGTTCTGGGCAAAGCGAAGAGATTTAAACGATGCCTATCACGGCACCTTGAGCTCGTATGCGTATACCTTGCTTGTTATCCATTACTTGCAGGTGCTGCAGCCGCCTGTATTGCCCTGTCTACAGCAAATGGTGGACGGAAAGCATGCTGTTCGAGGAACAAAATTGCCGGCGGAAATGACAGATAACGGCACTCATAAGTTTTATAACACTTACTACGATCGCACCGTGACCCCAGAGACATACCAATCTTCTAATCATACACCAGTCCATGAGCTGCTTCTTGGATTCTTCCGCTACTATGCTTACGAGTTCAATTATCGAACAGACTTAGCATCGATAAGGCTTGGATCAAAGGCAAGTAGGACTACTCGAAGATGGGACGAACAATCTGTATATCGAGAGTGGGAATCAAAACAGGCGCTGTATAGAGACGCACTGGAAAGTGCAAAAGCTGCGCTTGAATCTAGGAAGACTATGGACGCAGAGATGACGCGCTCGCGGGAGAGACGACAATCCAAGGGCGAGCCCGGCGAAAATGTCGTTCCAGAGGACTATCACGGTATACGAGAGAGAATAGAGTTCCCGCGGAAACCGCGTCTTGAATCAAAGCACTTATTCTGCATTGAAGATCCGTTCGACATCGACCATGATTTGTCGAGGGGTATGGAAAAACAGGCTGTCACAGTAATAAGGCAAGAAATGATGCGGGCATACGAGTTGCTTGCTGAGACGGGTGACTTTGAGGAGGCTTGTCAGGAGTACTTTTGATAACTCCCGTAAGTCTAAAGCGCACATGTTCGTGTGTCAGTGGTAGATGTATGTTTATTTCTTCTGTACATGTGTGAAATATCCTCGTTGATCAGAAACTTTTGTTATAATCGTCATCTTTATATCACTTCACTATGATCTCCCAACACTATGCATGGAGTCGCAAATGTTGGGCGAGCCGTAAGTTGGTTCTTTTGTGGATTGAGTTGAATTGAAGTAGCACACCTCAGTGTTGGGAGCTCAATGAGATCGAATCTGTACATAAAGACCCCCGCCGGTTCGCGCCCGAACAACATCGACATGTGAGATAGTTTTGCACCCAGCAAAGCCAACTTCTGACATCACAAGCAGCTTTTGAATGCATTTCCTCACCGTATTCAAACACTCTAAATCCGTTTGAGTATACGAGTCGCAATTGCGTCAGCTTCTTGCCGTGAGTGATTTTACATGTGCTACCCAGAGGTGTCGGCAGTTCAGATCCAAGTCCGTAGACATGCTACAGGCGGAGAGACCACAAACCGTTGCAGCATGTGTTGCAGATGTTATCAGCTAGCATCGCTATTGAATGAATCGCAGGAGGGCTTGATGTTAATATATCTATTTCCCCGGCGAGCATAGCCTGGGTTCGATAAATCCGAGAGCTCATTTCTTTGCGTGGAGCCAGTTTTCGTTGTATCCCATTTCTGAAAGCATGTGCAGTCAAGTAGTGCAATTCCTTTCTTGAAACAGGAAGTCTTGCTTTGTTTGCCACCGCCAATCTTGAGGACATGCATCGCATAATAAGGGAAACAAAATTCGTGCTCATTGTATGAATGATATGGGCCAAGTACGATTCTGTTGGCTTAATGACGACACAATATGAGCATAACTTTAGGCATGAAAGTAGAGCTGCCTGGTATATGTTCACTGTCACGGTACGTCTAGAGTTCAGCTGGGAATCAAGAAGGAGTAGATGTAACTTTGGTTTAAAACAGTTCCATGCTTTCTCAGCCAGAAAACATCCAGCGTGTATGTCGTGCTCGACAAATAGGGCATGACGAAGTCGGCCCTTGCCGCATTGGTCGTACCGTGAATAGTCTGACATGATCTGCAAGGAGTTAGTGCTAAACAGAAGACCACACCACGCTATATCTTCGTTCGTTTCTTTGCTTCCAAATTGAGTCTTAAAGTTGCATTTCGTCTTCGCCATATTGACACTATACCCGTAGGTTCCATTCCAGCCTTCGGACATTCTTTTCAGAAAAGTTACGGCCTCCTTCTTACATGTTGTAACAAAGATGGAATCATCTACTTGGCGCATTAGCAGATGTGGGAGCGGAAACGAAGACGAGCACAGATCCGGTTCAGGGCGACATCCTTTTGCAGCCAAAACATTTTGGTCCGATCTTGCATGGGCAACAAGTGCGGGGAAAGCTTTTCTCTCAACATGGCCATAGAGCAAGGAAGTTAGAAGAGGCGACAGAGAGTGTCCTTGCGGTAAACCCCTGCGTTGTACTGCAAACCCAGTCTCCGGCTTTTTTCTCTTTCGTCGCGGAACGCTTACAATATTGTTCGCGAGAAATTCGGTTAATGACAGAAGAATCTCCGTCCGCGACAAATTAACTAGATGGACAAGATCGGTGAAGACGGCACCCGAGTGGTTTTTGACAAGCTTGTCTTTGACAGTGCTCGGGAACAAAGCTTCTTCGCCAGGTTCCTGACAAACATGAGTTAATGTCCGGCTGATTACTCTATTCCTCGTTGTCTCGTACTGAGAGACTTTATAATTTATCAGCACATATCTGTCTTTTGAGAGAAGAGACGGTACGACATCATCAAAAAGCGTGTTGAGTGGGATTGTATCAAAACTGGCAGTGATATCAACAGTACAGATAAACATTGACGGGCAACCTCGTGCTTTCCAACAGCGTTTGAAGCACAGCACCTTCTCATAAACGTCATCAAATGAGAACACTGCTGCCCCCGTTACGGACTTATTGCCTTCAGATTCGCTCTTCAGTATGTTCAGGACAAATCGAAAGAAGCGTTTTGTACATGCTTTCGCAATTGGTATATTTTTCGGATGATGTGAGCCCACGCAAAACGACTTGGTCATGATCCTAGATGTGCCTGGCACAGAAAAACCACGGAGCATCTTCGCTCTGGGCCTCTGGATACCACGCAGCCCATATCGTTTTGGGACAAAACGTAAGTGGTTGTACAAAAAAACCGGGTAAGGGCATAAGCGGCGGCCATACGTAGCGAGAAAATGTGCGCGGTCTGCAGTACACTTTGCCAACCGGTCCTTAGAAAGCACAGTAAATTTCTTTTCTGCTCTCAAGCTGTTTCCAATGGCGGCATCTGCCAGCCTTACCCATACTTCTCGCCGAAAGAAAAAAATTTTGTTCCGGTTAGGATCAGTCTCAGTGGCGTAGAAATTATGCTCCAAAAGTGGCAGAAGAACACCTCGAAATAACCAAACAAATAGCTCTTCGATTCGAGTCTTGCGAAAAGCCAGATCAGTTGGATTGCATACTCGGTGTCTACTCCCTGCTGATCCGTGCAACCAGTGTATGTCAGACAAAGAAATACCGGACTGAGAGGAAAATACCCCCACGTTGAAGCGTTCTCGACTGAGACGATGTCGTATGAACCGATGTATCCCCTTTTCAAATCTGACCCTGTTTCGGTGCGAGCCCAGGAGGTCGGTGGGAATCAAATGACGAGTGCAGTCAGTGAGGAATTTGGCGACATCTCCTGGACCTGAGGCCATTGATATCAGCGTGTGCGGAGCGTTGAACGACGTGTTCTTCACTTGTTGCCGGAAAGAAACAGGAAGAGGACAAGAGCGACCCAAAATTCGTCTGATGCACAATTTCTGAGTACGTGTTATTACTTTTCTCAGCACTGGGAAAATTCCAGGCAATCGACGAAACTGAGCTTTTCGTCTTCGTAGCCATTCTTTTCCTCTCATCGGAGTTTGACCAGCCTTGGATATTGGAATCGCATTCTGTACAAACCATGACCCTTGTGTTTGTAACTTACAAGGCCTAGAGCAGAATTTCTCGTTTCGTTCTTGTCGATCATACGAGCGCATTCGCCCATCCCTGCGGCCATACAACCATTCGCAGAAGATGACCTGCAATAATGTTCTTACTGACTCAGAATCTGTATCTAGACCCTGGAGGTGATGCGACTTTGGAAGACCATTATTAGCCACGCAAGGAATTCCGCTCTTCATGCTTACGCTTCTTGTCATCCGTGCACCACCATTGCAACTTTGCCCATCAACCTTTCGGCTTCTAGAAGAGGGGTTGCGATAAAGAAGGTCCTGCTTGAGTATGATGTTCGTGGCTGTCCGAATGAATGGTTGTGTTCGTCTTTCTTCTTCGCGTACCCTCATTGGACCACACAGCTGCAAAAATGCTGAGGATGTCTGCCTTCCTTTGAATCCCTTCGTGACTCCGTGTGCAAGGGCAGAGTTCTCAATTGCTACTAAAAGGATGTTATTCGCTAGTAAATCTCGCAGCAAAACGTGGCCAATTCGAGAAAGTAGGCAACGCCATGCGGGTGATCGCAAGATCTGGAGCTGTGAGGACGGTGATCGCGAATCCAAATCTCGAAGGACACTGCCTTGTCCACGAGGTGAGGCTAGAGAAAATCCATTGCATAAAACATTCTCTATCTGCGCGTCATTGGTACACGAGTTGCGCCGTAAGCAATTGTATATTACATCTTGCAAAACCTGATCAAGAGAAACTGGATTATTGCAGCAAATTCCCTCGATAACGTCAGGCGGGAAGCGCTTTTCGCCAGGCCATGCGACATACAAATGATTGAGAAGTCTCGTAAAGGCAGAGGGGGATTCTTGATCTGAGCAATCCAGACATATTTGTGGGTTTAATGCAACAGGTGAATCAGCTTCAGTACCATGGATTGTGTTGAGAGTAGAGTTCAGTTCAGCAATGTAATCACGAAAGCTCACAGCATTAGGGTAAACGCGACGAAGCTCGGATACAAAGCTCGGATCCAATCGCACACTGCCGAGACCGCCGTGGGCATTCCCCCCACATCGTTTACCCGTTTGTTTCCGCTTCATATATCGAGCAAGCAAGATATGCAAAATATGTAGCTACACTCACATGGGTTCTCAGTCGCGGAGAGTCAGACAGACACCGCGATGTGGGCGAGCAGAAATAGTTTTATCTCAAATACCATAGATCTCCATACACTCATGGACGCAACAAGCCAACTGCCCTTCGCTACCGCATCGTACTGACTGAGGGAAAAAGGATCAATACCACAGGAGCTGTCGTAAAGGTCAAAAACAACAACTGATGAATGTTGTTGGCTTCGTGACTGTCACCCACCAACTAACCACTGAGGGGATCTGACGACCTAACTGAGAGAAATGTGAATAATCATTTCTTGTACTATACTGAACTGTACTGTATCCTCATATCCACAGTTGTCCACAAGTACTGTACGTGAGCGTTCATGTCGTCGCGAAAGTTCATTTTTGATTTTTTGAGCAGCACCTACCGAAACAGCTTCAATAACTTGAAGAGGATGCCCATAGGTCGGTTCCTTCACTTTCGAATAGCTGTCCGCTTGGCCCCTCGATAAGGTTCATTTCTGGAGATGAGTGCAGCTCCGGGAAGCAAATTTGGGGCCACATTCGTTTGGGTAGCCTCTCTCCATCTCCAGTCTAGCAGAACAGGACACATTTCCGCGCTGCTGAATGTGCCCATGACGTACTGTACAAATATAGTTTGGTCCCCATTCTCTGCGGTGGTGTGGGCTGTAAGGACGAGATCGCAACATACGGGAGTGTTGGGAATGCGAGGAGGAAGGCAATAGTGTCTATTGAACATTGGATTTTGCCTCATATGAGGTCAAGCTTGGCCTCATATGAGGCCTACTGACCATCAAAAAAGGATGTAAGTATATATAATACGTATGGTGTATATGCTAGTTGTTGTACGTGTAATTTCCCTCACCCGCTTCTATGATATCAAAACAATAGGTACCGTACTTCGTTGCACTACAACTCTTACTGCGCAAAACATTCGCTAAGTTTTTCTACAGCTCCACCCTGCCAGAATAGAGTACTCAAAGACCTTCAAGAAGATATCAATAACAGCGAAAGCAGACGTCTCCTTCACCCTTTAACATCTCCACGAAATTCGACCTCATATGAGGCCATGCGATACCTCAGAGTTGTTCACCTCTTGCTTACTTTCTTGCCTCTCTTTTCCCCAAAGACCCTCTACTTGTTTGTTGCTCTGTACTACTTTGTGTCCTCAAGCTCAGGGACGTAGCCCGTCTGCTTAGTTCTGTTGGTCGCTTACTAGGGGACTAAAATTCTACTGCTTTGTATGGCTGTTGCGTTTGAGTGTTGTCGGGTTGCTGCTTGGTTGCATGCTTTAATATAGTTTTTCATTTGTACACATCATGTTCTTGCATTGTAGCTGTGTTCGAGCATCGACCAATACAGTGCAAATGGCTTCTAGCTCGCATTTTAGCTGCAGTGCATTTACAATGTATGATAGCAGTACTGCAGTATTCCAACTTCCCACGGTTTGTATGCTGGCTGCTGTTCGGATGAAGAAGTTTAGTTTAATAGTGTTCTGTAGTTATATTGTAAATAAAGTGCGGTTTACGGTAAATTGTACGTGAAACCTGTTGCAGCTATCAACTGAAATGATCGAGACACTAATGTGATTTTTTTTTGTTCGACGAAACTGTCGAGAGCAATACGCATGTCGGATCCGCGATTTGGTCAACCATAGTTGTCAGGGTCCATGCGCTTGGTTGCTGCGGGTATTCCAAGAAAAGACCCCCCTCGGTATGGAGTCTCCAGGTCCACCTATGATGCCCGGGTTAGACGAGCCGTGTCTTGAAGCACTAGTTGAAGTCGTAGTGTGCCCGGCGTCGTGTGAGAACCACTTCCTAAATATGTTACCCTGAAGTCTCTCCTTCAGTGACTTTGGTGACGCAGTATCATTGGACCCAGTCTGAGCGCTCACTTCAATTTCTGTTATAGACTTTGGTGATGAAGGTTGTCCGCTTGAACGTCGGGGAGCTGGTAAAGTCCCAGCGTCGATTGGTCGCCTTGCTTTCGTCGAAACCTTTGCGATTATGTCTCTGGATGCTGATACCATTCGACGCAGATGGGCAAACGGAGATGCGGCGTTCGCGTCTTCTGGATCATCTATTAAAGGATGCATGTTCTGTTTTACGCGCAGATCAATGTCATTCTCAAATGGGAGTAGCGACTGGTTAGTGGAATGCCAACTTTTCTGTCTCGATTTGCTTACGATGACTGTATGATTTGTTCTTACCGGGGTTACAACTTCCAACTCATTCAGTTGAACATTAGAGTCCAAAGCAGGTAGTAACTCAATTGGCGTGTTGGGTCTCGAAGGTAATATGTCTGCACCATTCGTTGACAGTGCATTGATTGCTCCAGATCCTGGTGCAGTTGCTAAATTATGCATGTCACGTCTTGCTGAGGATGTAACAGGACTTCCAAAAGCATCCTCTAGGTTTGATGCAGCCAGTGAGAACCGGATTGACCTGATCCCATCGTCCAGATCGATTCCAGTACCGTCGTCAAAAGATAAGTCCATGAAACCCAGGTCGAGTGAGCCATTTGTAAATGCACTCTTATTTCTGGTCACTGAACATACTTTGGGAATTCCAGTGCCCGAATTGTTTGGAGAAAAAGTCCTTCGCTGATTTGACGAATAGCTTTTAGAGGGCAGTTGATTGTCCGAATTTTCCCAAGAAGTTATGTGACGGTTTTGTGAGTTGACTGTGTCGAACTTTTGGCTGTCCTCTTTGGAGCTAGTCATCGAAGTAGCGGCTGACGTCTGTGCTTCAATCTCAAAGATGCTGGCCAGGTTTTTTACGTTGACATTCAAGGATCGTTCAGAATTTGCGGTTTGTCGCAAATCTGCATGTTTCCCTGAATCCGATACACTCGAGCTGCCGAAGCCTGTCTCGAATATTTTCGCAAGTTTTTCTACTTTTGATAAGGGCTGAGACTCGAGGTGGTACTTTTGGATAACACCATGATCGTTCATTGCAGCAGAGTCGGGACTGCGCGAGAGAGGGGCGCCTGGTTCTGTATGCGGGTTCAGCAGATGTTCAGCAACGGAAGCAGCGGTGTGGAAAGTTTTCGATTTGGGGTTTTGACTCGTGGATAGATTACTAGGACCGTCGATTGAGTACCCTTCTGTTAGTTTTTGGGTTGGATGAATCGACTTAGGTGAAGTGTTCTTTTCTTTGCGAAAAGACCCAGAACTCTGCTTTGTGGCGTTCGGAATATTAACGTTGAGAGCCATCATAGTTGGGAACGGAACGTTGCAGTTGAAATTGAAAGCGTAAACTGTTGTTGCAATACGCTTTATAAACCACAAGGTTTCGCGTTGGCTCAGAAGTAAACTTCAAGTTGAGGCAGCAAATAGCAACAAATTTCAATCTAGCCAAGTGGTCGACTGTCTAACAGAACAGCAAAAGGTTTTGAAAGATCTTAGAACACTTCAGAATGAACAGTTAGCACGTTCATTTCAACCTTCAGCAACGGCTTACTTAATTCTTCAATTGGGCGGGAATTGAAATTTGCCACACGAAGTCGCAACAATAGTCACGTCAATGCCTCTCTTAACAATCGTGGGGATTTCACATGATTTACTGAATTGTAGACTGCGCTAACATGTATCTGTTTGCGTAAATGCAATTTCATTGTACAAGATGCACCTCCAGGGGCTGCGGACACTGTAGGTAGTTTTTTGCATTCCTGTGTTGAGCCCCACATGGCGAAAGTTGGTCAGTGAGGGAAGCACGGATGAAAAATGTAAATATAACGATGGATGGTGAAATGGTACGACTAAAGATTAAACATTAAGGTGCGTAGTCCATTGATATACGACCCGAATGCGTCAGAAGAGTGACCTGAATTTCATCACTATGGGTGCTTTGATTTTGAGGAGACTGCTTACTACGGAGTTAAACAGAAATACTGAGAAGCATTGCAAATGCACATACACTACTAAAACTGTAGAGCAGTGCAATACTCCAATTTGAGATATATCTCAAAGGCATCCCTCAGAATTCCACAGCTCGCCGATCTAATTACCTTCATACGAACCACTCCTACACAGTAATCTCCTCTGCGCGAGATGGCATTTGGTCCTAGGCTCGGACAAGAGTTCATATTCATGGTTTCAGCAGAACTATATGACGTTTTGAATGCATCGCTTTAATATCATTTTACCTTGCTTATCTTGCTACTTTGTTTCAAGTGCAGTGTCTCAGTGTCCGTATGAGACTCCAAGACAACCGGACCATCACCATTTTCGTCGACATCATGCTTTCTTTTTTTCGTCATTTCAGACATAAATTTTGAATCTTTTCTGGCATCGTAAGCAGACGAAGATGTCGACTCTTCGTACAGGCCTTCCTCTGGCTCCCCTTGCAAAACCACCTCATCAGAAGTAAACAAGTTTCTCTCGCAAGCTAAACTCACTGTCTGGTCCAGCACTGCCGTGATTTTAGCTTCATCATCCCCAACAGACACCATACACATGCTATTACACGGCACAGTAGTCGCCCGATATATTACACCTTTGATATCCAGAAATAAATTTCCCCCCTGAACTTTGACCCGTCCAACAGCCCCGACATCTCCGCTGAGGTCGAGATTATCATCTGCACCCTGCAAAAGAACAACAGATTCATCCAGTTTTGGAGCAACAACAAGCGGAAGCTTGCACTTTGGTCTCGTCGGTACCCTAGTGCGCTTTAGACCAGCCGGTTGCGATTGCTGAGCAGGATCAGTCGCAGCGGGGGAAACAGTTGCATCCAGAGTAGGCTGCGACGAGGACGGGTTTTGCGAAATTAAGTCCACCACACTACCGTTGTCGTCATCGTCGTTATCGTCGTCGTCGTCGTCATCAAGCGGATTAAGCAATGTTCGTTTCTGATCCCCATCGTATGGCACGGTCGGCGTGAAATCACGAACCCAATCCAGGTCCGCTGCATCTTGCGTCGCAGGCTCAGAAATGGTCAACGACGCTGTCGTTGGAAGAACAGGACTCGCAGCAGACCTCCGGTTGGACGCACTTGGAGTGAGTACATCAGTCGGAGAATCGTCGTCGGAGGAGTCGGAAAGCGTCACAAGAAAGCCCGAGTCGCTGGACATTGTCAAACGGAACAATTTTCAACAGGTTTTCACTGCACGACTCTTCCAAACGACGTTGCGGTAATTATGTTCTACACACAAACGGCTGATTGGTGGGCTCTCCACATGTCTCTTACAGCTTGTTACGATACAAAGCCGTGGGCATCCGGCTTCGGATGGCGATACCTAGTCAGAGTTATTGCCTACGGATCAGTCACACATCTAGTGGTAGACTTACAATACGACTTGCAAGAAAAAAAGGGGAGTCAAAATCGAAATAGGTGACGAAAGCTTGCTGCGGAGACAACCAGTTGATCTACTGTGTAATATTCCCTTACTAACAACAGTCTAAAAAATCCCAAAATGTAATTTAATTCTGTAACTGCGATATACTACTCCAATCGGTACTACTCCAATCGCGTCTCTGTGTCCGTTACATCCAGCTTGGTCAAATCTAAGCCATTTTGAGCAGTTCGAACATTTCTACAAAGCTAGCTAGTAAGAGAGGTGCTTCGTTTATCAACATATATTTTACTACACCCACAAAGTGCAATTAGTATTCGTCAGACGAACTATGAAGGTTGGATGTTATGTGAAAATTCTTCAACAATATGTGGAACACGACATTGAATAGTAAACACACGCTGTAGAGTGTCTATTGTACCATCCGTCCCGTATGAGGCGGGTATGAGGCGAGTTCACATTTAAACCTAAATCTGACCGATTTGCTTTTTCTGAAACCCCCGAAACAGATGAAGTTCGGTCTCTTTGATTTGGCATAAAACTAGAAGCGCGACTAGTGAGTCGTATTTGACGGTGCGCTGTCGGAGGATCGATAGATACTCGTCTTAGGGTTTGAGGGTAACCTCGGAACCTCTACTGAACTCCGCTCTGTCACCCAGAGACCCAGTCGCGGACTTCTCGTGCGGCTTGGAGCTCTATCCACAGGACTGTCGGTCATAGTGCTTCATAGCTGGGAGTAAAGACTACCTCGAGTCAAGAACCTGTTTCACCGAGCAGTTAAGCCCAGATTCCACTGGCAAATAAGATAGGTAGCCAAAAGAGTGGTACTGACTCTCATCACACAAGCTGTGCTATAGAACTTCTTTCCAAACCTCATGACCACTTGTGGTTCCAACTTTAACGGAGTCTCATGGACTTTCTTCTGATTAGATCTGTTGTAAATCAGAAGCGATTAAATGACCGTATATCTTTTGACCGGTGCTCGGCTGAAGTACATTATGATGATCTTTTTAATTTTCGACCTCGATCGTTTCGGCGTCTCAGACTGTTCTTAGCGCATTTCAGTTGTGAGGGAGAGACAATATGCGACCTGGCCCTGGGATGTAGAGGATAGAACATGAGCGCGAACACGAGCTCGTGATCTAGCATTATAACGGGGGGCTGAATGTGAGAAGCGTGGCTCTGAAGGACGAAATACTCGTGAGCGTTGTTCTACGGAATTTTCCTTTCTCCCGCAGCACAAAATGGATAAATTTGCACTTCTCAAACTAGCAAGACGACAAGATGTCGTTCTGGCAGAAAAAAGCAGAATAAGAATTGCCATGTTACAGTTTTCGACTCGAATGTTGGTCTCATATGAGGCCTTTTGGGCTTACTTGATGCCACATGTCGAATAAACACTGTTGCTCTCGAGTAGCTCACACCACTCATCTTCTTTACTTGTTCTGAAAGAATTTCATTTCCATGGGACATGATGACCAGCATGACAACACTATGTTATCATCTGACTTATACTGTAATTAATCGCATTTGTTTTGTGTAGTGTTGGTCCGTGACAATCCGACCAGCTAGAACAGTGGGGCCGAAGTAAACGCCTACTACAGTACTAGCTAGCACTGCCAGCAAACTGACCCTCCCTCGCAACCTGAAAACAACAAAAAAGCAAACTCTGCACAATCGACTATTTTTTTAAGTAACCTGTAAGTACTTTCCAAACTTCTTATCCCCACCCCAGTCCTAACCCCTGATCCTTTAAAAAGCTCCTAATTCCCTAATCCCTAATCCCTAACCCTCGACGAGGATTCACATTCCAAAAACAGGGTTCATTTGGCACAATAACGTACTACAGTATTAGTTGCCTCAAAATTGGCACCAGGAAAATCTAGCAAGCGATCCCCCAATGGAATTGCAGAATGTTGTATCATATATGAGAAAGTTGTGAGCATTGGTACAGATATTTGTGGGAGTACGCCTTAGAGATTTCTAGACTGAAAATGAGAGCTTACGAACAGCAAGGTAGAGACTCCATTCCAGAGTTGTTGTCACGGAAATTTAGAATAGGAAGTACTCGTCGGCATGTGAGCACTACAAACGAGTGCGACCTTGATACCCTTCTGAAGCGATGATAGGAAGCAAGCCCGAATGTAACGTGCTTCACTCTATCCGCAGTACCAGAGGTGAGCTTAAATAAGAGTAACTTTTGGCAAAAATTTAATGAATCCTGCCCTCTGCTTTCTCAAATCCATTTCGCACAGGTCCAGTTTTCCCGAACTCTTCACTTTTTGCAAATAGTAGCAAAGCTTAATTTATGAATTCTACTCTGAATTACAATTGTAATACGTATCGCAGAATGTTTGAAAACTCATTGCAGAGTTCTGTTTTGAGTAATGTCTCTGCTTTGTGCCTGTAAACCAGTCCTCACTATCAGCGATTTTAGGCTTTAGCTGCAAATATACATGCCTTGCTGGAAAGTCTAATTTCGTTTGAGTGGGGGTCCAATGGATTGGATATGTCGACTTCGTGCGCTGTTGTATGTGTATGCCAACCAACAAATGAGCCGTGAATCCGAATATATTGTAGAATTGACTGTCACTGTTGGCGATGCCTCGAGGTTTACAAACAGGTAACCCTTACGTAACCTTCCAAGAACTTACACAGGCCTCGGCAAGCTTCTGCAAGGGCTCAGTAGAGAATAGGCTTGCTCCCCTCTGCAGCGTTTCAATTTGCGCCCCCAGAAGCCAATCATCTTTTGCTCCGTTCGTAATGCTGAAGTCATAGTACCAAGGCAAGTCAGGAGCAAACCAGACAATGTTGGCCATATGTTCATTACTCAACGAACAACCAAAAGCGGTCAAGTCATGACCGGACCACAAGCCCTATACTGCAACTCCACCAGCCTTGTCATGCAAACTCAATTCACGAGTATGTCCCGGCCCTCTTCGCCTCACTTTAATACCGCCAGCGGCAATATGCGCTGAGACAAATTACTAAAAGTGTGTCGAAGATTCCCGCTGCTCCTGTCCTGCTTTGGCACACCTGGTGCTGGTACAATTTGAGGCAGCCTTCAGTCTCATGATGTAAAATCGTTACAGACATGTCGAAGTTTTGACATGATATTATGTACCGATCTTGATTGCAGGGTTTTCGAAAGCTCGGGGCGTTCTAGCCTTCATACAACAGTAGGTATTGATATCATCAACGTATTTACGGCGCTCTCCTTCTAGAACGCCGTGTATAGACTCGATGGCCCCGTCTTCAGCATCACAGGAATCGGACCCGACACCAACAATCTGATCACCTCTTCGAACCTTTGCCTTCAGCCTGGCTGTACACCGCAATTGGTAATCCAGCAGAATATGCACAAAATCCCAAGCAGACAGCGCGGGCCATAGTACAGGATTGAACGACAAGATCGCATTTGAAACCTCCCAGAGCAAAAAATCGCTTAAACGTGTTTCTCCGGAGGTACGAACGAGAAGCTGCGGATATTGGTGCACCGGCTTCACGAGATCGGCCCCACGAGTGTACCCGGTGGAGAGGCATGCAGCCACGGAAGACTCGGTGATCTGATTCGGACAGATTCGGTCCTCGTGGCACAAGGTTGCCAGTCGCCGTACTGACGATGCGATATCATGGCGTGCTGTGTACGCAAAACATATGTTTAGTGTCGGTCCATCCACGTATTTTGCGGTATCGCGCATAACTGAGGCCATGGCTGTGCGGACATCAGGCGGAATAAGAGAAAGGTCGCCGAGGATGCGGACGCGCACACGGTTTGCGTGAATAACATGAGAGCGCACGGCGAACTGGTGAAACTTGCGGAGAGCGAGGCTCATTAACTGATCGACCTCCAGAGCCGATCGCTTAAAGTTTTCGATAGAAAACGCGTAGACAGTGACGATACGAACACCCGCATCCAGACACCATTGCAGGGACTCGATAAGTTTCTCGCCGCCCTCAGGATGGCCCTCATGTGCAGGACGGCCGCCCTGTCGCGCCCATCGTCGATTGCCATCCATTATGAAAGCGACATGAAACGGAATAGGACCGCCATATTGTAATGCGCGCAGGGAGAGTGTAGACAGGCGTGGCAGGCGGGGACAAAATAGGCAAGCGAGGACCAGCAGAGTAAGGATGAGAGCTAAATTAGACAAGGTGAAAGGAGGTAGGGAAGTAGAAAAAGCAGGGACGAGAACTGAGGTATCGATCAGCATGGCGGTAATTTGAAGACTCGCACTATTCGACAGCTCGCAAGCCACGCCAGGTATGTTTGAGTGATGTAGGTTGAGGAGAGCGAGAGGTGCAAGACGGTGATTGCCTCATGAATGAGATGAGAAGAGTGTCAAGGAGCGAGAGTCGAACTTTCTTTTGGTACGAACAATCGATGCGTTTGCTCGCAAACGATTGAAACAGCGTATCGGCGTAGTGGACAACATGATTGACACATATAACGCTCTGGCGAAAGGGGTATGTGGGTCATGCATGGACCATCGCCGATGGTCCGTGATCCATGGTCCATGGCGACTATGGTCCATAGCCGCCATAGTCCATGACCCATAGTCCACGGCCCATTGTCGTTGGAGATCTACATTTAATGAGTATGTGGGCCAAGTGCACCCTCTGCACTGGATAGTTGTTCCGCACTAGGACTATATCCGGTTCCAAATTTTATTGGGCATCACTCAAATTACTCTCCTCAATTCAAGCAAGGGTATATCCTCATGCATCCTTGACCCAAGCCCGCCCGCGCTCCCCAACTTTTACCATTTATTGATAACATACCCAATCGGGCACTGTCAGACATTCTATAAGCTTACAGAATACGAGATATTTCTGTCGGGTTTACCGCGATCTGTCCACAGTGTTCACACTTGCGGCGTCGCACTTTTCGGGTCCCGTCCGCCCGTCTATCTCCCACTCTCCAGTCTCAACTTCTCTCCCCGCCCTCTCTCTGTTCCATGCCGCTCACTCTCCCTGTCCTTACTTTTCAACGACCCCCACGTCATTGTGCGGCACTAAGAATTCCAATGCCATACCCTGCCTTCTCTGTCTTTCCTCCCACTGCGCTTCGACGGGCAAGAGTCTCGTCAATCCCCTACCCTTGCCTGCGGAGCTGTACATTTCTTTGCTCTCGACGCGTCTTGAAGCGACCGTCAAGGCTTGCTGATAGGCGATTTTTGTTATTAGCAGTGCAAGCGAGTCCGTTGTCGGGGGATAGCGATGGTGAGTTGCGTGAGGCGGCCGCTCCACAGAAAAGTTATTCTGTTGGTGTCACCATTGTCTCTGGTTGCGACACACATCTTCGCCGCAACGTCATCGAGAAGATTGCTGCCGCATCTTCAGTAGGGCGCGTCGTTGTAGTCACCACTGGAGGCTTGGCATCCACAGATGAGACAGACGGGCGTGTAATGCCTGGGACCGACGGTGCAGGTGCTGAGGGAGAGGAGCCAGTTGTAAACGGATATCCAACTACCGCGGATGGTGGGATGGGAGGAAGGGAAGCAGCAAACGGGACTGTTGTGCAGAATTTGGAAGGTTGGATTTCATGCTCGTCGCCGGAGGAGATGGCAGAGGTGGTAGTAAAGCTGGCGGCAAGCCGCGAATGTGATTATATTGTCGCAGAAGGCTCGACAGACAATAGAGGTGGTATTGAACCGCAGGAGCTCGCAGGGTTGTTACAGGCGCGTGCTGGGGCATCATTGCGGGTGGATTCTTTAGTTTCAGTCCTGGATGGCGATACCTTGTTGCAGGATCTGTCGGCCCAAACGGGATCAGCTGTAGCGGAGGGGGAGAATGAGGATTTTGCAAGATTTGAGGAAAGCTCTGCTCCGGAAGGGATGCAGGATGCCGCCGATACGCGGCCCATGATGGTCATAAACCTGGTAGAGAATGCGAATGTGATTGTTGTTGCACAAAAGGACTCTCGAAACGGGCAAAGTACATCACCGGAGAGTGCAGGTAAGGTGCAGAATTTATTGTCAGTGCTGAACGGTGGTGCCAGTATCTTATCAGCAACGAAGGATGATGTTCCTGTTCACCAGTTAGTGAACACGAACGCCTATAATCATGAAACCGTGGTTTCGGGGGCAACGTGGAAAAGAGTGCTAATTGCATCAAGAAATTCCGCTAAAGGCAATGCTCGGTCTGCACTGCCAAAGTTTCTAAAGGAAGCGACTTTTGTGTATCGCGCTCGGCGGCCGTTCCACCCGACGAGATTATATCAACACATCAAGGCAGTAGCCACCTTTGATGGCGTTATCAGGAGCACTGGGCGTATTTGGTTGGCCACGCGGATGCTTGCTCCTCTGGAATGGGATCAAGCAGGTGTAGCAGCCACCTTGAGTCTGGGAAAGCACTTTTGGGCAGCAGTACCTGAAAGCGAATGGCCAACGGACGAAGGCGATAGGAACCGCATAATGGACAACTGGGATACACAATACGGAGACAGAGAAACCGAGGTTGTGTTTGTTGGAATTGGGTTCGACAAAGAACGATTGCAGGGGTTATTAGATGGCTGTCTGTTGCAGGATGAGGAGATGGTCTTCACAAATCTTTGGGAGAATTTCGAAGATCCTTTTGTTGAATGGGTCCCCTTAATCGAAGACGATGAGGATGATGTTCTGGGAGATGATGACGAAGAAGGAGAAGGAGAGATCAAAGCTGAAGTACAAGAAGTCAGCGAAGATAAAGACGCCAGCTCTGACTCACTCGACACAGAGAATGACGTATTGCGGGAAGACTCGTCGAAGAACGGGTGTGATGCCGAGGTCCCGGAGGAGCTAGAAGGGGGTATTCATGGTGATTTGAATGTTCCTGATGAAGCGTTCGAACGCTTGAGTGCACTGGATATTTTCGGGCGTGGGTTTTCTGACGACACTAGTGGG
>JAUKWC010067828.1:0-34790 GCA_032356245.1 Endocladia muricata
ATCCGCTGCTCTGCAAACCTCGCGTACGGAAACTCCGCTTCGGACCCCACGCTCTGCACCACTGCCCACAACCCCCAATACACATGCGCCATCACCCCATATCTCTCCCCCTCCCACCTCAACATCCCCACCTCCTCCTCCCTCCCCTCCCCCCCTCCACCTCCCAGATACGCCTCACAAAACGCGCGCCGCTTCTCCTCCGACGGATACCTCTCCCGCTGCACGTTCCCATCCCTCGTCCCGCCCATCATCTCGCAGAACAAATTCCCAATATCAAACCCACGGTAGTTGCACGAGCTATACTCAAAGTCCACCAGCCGCACCCGCTTCTCCCCTTTACCATGCGCCACCAGGACATTCCCGGCCAACAGGTCATTGTGACAAAACACCACGGGACTCTGCATCCCCCCTCCCCGCACCTCCCTTTTCACCTGCGCGAGCGCGCGCGTACACCGCCCAATATCCACGCTGCACGACCCGTCCAGCGCCCCGCACCGCTCCAGTTGCAGCAGTTCCGCACTCCACTGATCGAGGTCACGCCACACCCCCACCTGCGTATCCGCCTCAGGCACGTCGCGGGGTGTGAAGCGGTGCAGCTTTGCCATTTCGCGCGCGATCGCCTGCATGACGGGCACCTCTGCCATTTCGTCGAGCGACACAGGGCGCGCGTCGAGCCACTGCTCGACGCGCCCGTTGGCAAACACCGCACATAACTGCGGGGCTATCCCTGCGGTGCCAAGTTGCGCAAAGATGACGTTTTCGACACGCCGTTGCGCAGCAGTGAAGATGTCGCTGCTGCCAAATATGCGGATGAGAAAGGGCCGGTGCGAGACGGGGGTGGCTTTGAAGATGCGGTTGGTGATGCCGCCGGGGATAGGTTGGACGTGGATGGGAGTAGGGGGGGGTAGGGAGAAGAGAGAGTGGAGGAGGGGGGGGATGTCGGCAGAGGTGTGTACGGAAAGCGGGGAGTGGAGAATGGCAGGGGGTAGAGACATGACAGCATCGGTTGTGACTGGGAGAAAGTCCAAGATGGATAATCTGTAGGTGCGCTTTGAGCGGGATTAAAAGGCCTCTGCGCAACTTGAAAAAAAAAAAAAGGAAAATCGCTTTGTCCGGTCGAGAACATGGTCATGACGAGGGAGCTTTCCGTATGTTGTGTGGTGACGTCCTGCTTCGAGTCCAGTTCTGTAGTAAAAGGTAATCAGTGGGTCATCATCTTCGTCACTCGAAACCGAAAATGTGATCGGTTGTGATTGCGGCAGAGCGGCAACTGCTTTCAGGTCTACTCAAGGATACGAATAGACATTCTTTTTCTAGTGAATCGGAACAACTGAACTTCTCAGCGTTCGAGGGACGTGCTTGTATCTTTGAAGAGCCGCACAGCGAATCGTTGAGACGGACAGATCTCTTTTCCTGTCCTCCAGAAGCTATGTGCACGTTGGGCAAGTGCAAATAATCCACAGGATCAATCCCTTGTCATTCGCATTTCTGATTCGACTCTGGCACAATGCGTGGACCCAACAGCTCTGCAATACGCACAACATGATCACATCAAACACCCCACACCCTGCACCTCAAAAGTTACTGTGAACAACAATTTCGGATGAAGCCGTAGACGCAATCACCCAAAAAACACAAGATGCAACTGCATTGTAATGTTTTAGCAGATGGCCACTCGGCAAACATTTTACTGTTCAGAAGGCAAACAACTCTTCTATTGTTGAGACCTTCTATTATTTATAATAATTTCATGAAGAAGTTGCGGCCAGGCTCGGCACTGGTTACAAAATCACGGCCGTAGCTGCGCTTCCTTTGTTGGAGATGATACGCAAGTATTGGCCGTTTCGATAAACGTGCGTAGGATTAGGCAGTACAAGGTATTACATCCTTAAAACTGTGAAAGAAATCAGACCCCCATCACGAAAGAAATAACGGTCCCTAGGCTATAGTACACTGTACAGCTGCGCTCTGCGCACTACCCTTCATCCCCAAAACAGCGGTCAACTTTTTGCAACGTAGCAGAATTTTTCTGTGCAGCTCAGGTCCCACGCCGACATCGTCGATTGCTTGCTCTCAATCCTATGCGAAAAGCTGATGCGCCCCCTCTGAAGCCAATTGAGGAACCACTTCAACTTTAGGAGAACACAGTGCTAGGATAAATGTTCTGTAGCTCCTCGCATGATGTATGAGCTTTTCGTTCTTCATGATTGTCGGATTTAACAGTGAGGCCTTCAAGTGTGGCCTCTGCTCCGCAACTCAATTGCGCCAACCTGTCCCACGACGTCCCCGCGCCTCCTCAAGACCAGCTTATCGAACCCCTCGCCACGATGCAGTGCGTGTCGGAGGTCTAGAGGAAAACAGTGCCTCTTCATCGCCACCGTCAGCAAGACGTTTCAGAGCATCGGGTTCTTGCAAAACAAAAAGCTCTTTCGCGTACCGTCGACGTTCAGCTTCACTAATCCCACTACGTTCTATTATTCGAGCAGCCTCTCGGATGCCGCTCATGTAAGCACCATGAGCGGTTGCCGGGTGGTTGCGATGCGTCGCTTCTCCTGCGAAGCACAGAGATCCTAATGGATCCGAGATACTTGAATAATCGTCCGGCGTGGTTCCGACCTGAGCATACGAGTAGGAACCACGAGCGAATCTGTCGGACTTCCAGCGCGTTACTGCGTGAGCAATAAGTTTGCTCGGGCGCCGGTTCGGAAGCATCTCTATCAGCGCTTTCAGGGCCATGCCGACCACTTCTTCGTCCGACCTTTCCTCGACGTGTTCAGCGAATTTTCCAGATGTGACAGCCACTAGGATCGGTGCTCCGACACATCTTTGCAGAGAGAGGAAAAGGTAGAAAACCCCTTGCTCTCGTGAGACGCGCCCAATGTAATCAGGCCCACCTTCGACGTCCTGTTCAAAGTCAGGGTCTTTAGGTAAGCCTTGAATCCAGAATGAATCTTCAAAGCGCAAGATTACCTTGTTCACCACTCCAAATCCAATGTTATGAACAGCATCGTGTTTTCGCGGCGGCAAAGGAGGGATAAATTCAACGTCTCCGCTCTGCAGAACTCCGAGAGGCAGAGTTACTATGCAACTTTCGGCAATAAATTCCTGACCATCCCTTGCAACAACACGAACTCCAGAGGGCTCTTTAGTGCTTTCCGTTATCTCCCCATCAACGTTCACCGGTCGTTTTCTTGGACTTTTCGCGAGACCTAGGTATTTCACACTCCTAGCTTGCGAACCACCGTTGATGACATCTTTAACTAATCCTTCGCGATATTTCTTCGACCCAAATGACCTCGACTGCTTTCCTGACTTCTTCTCACTTGATTGAAACTGTATGGGAACGTCTCGCTGTACAGCCACAACAGGAGTATTCAGCTTTATATCAAGGTTTCTCTCTAGAGCGTGAACCAAAGACGCGTAACCCTCGCGGAGTAATTTATGAGATCCTGAAAACCCAGCACGAGCATCCATATCGTAGTGTTTAGCACTCAGTTCGGACAGTTCAGCAGCACATGCCATTTCCAAATTCGCAGCATGCCAAGCAAGGAGCTGATCTTCTTCCTCAGAGCAGCCGTCTTTCACTTCCTTCTTCAACCTCTTCAGCAACTTTCCAAGCCCTATGTCCAGTGAAGGCAAATTCAAAGTTGAGCCCTTAGCTATTCTTCCTGCCCGTTCTACAAGTTCTTTCCATATACTTTCAACTCGCTTGTCTAATTCGCGGGGGACTCTTACACCATTCTCAAACAGTAAAGTGTCTGCATCTCTTGGAGAATATGTTAAAAGCTCTGCTTCTCTAGCTATTTCGCTCAATGGATTTCCATCGGCCCCGTGAATAAAGGAAGCCCCGAGATCAACTGGGCAGCCCATTGACCAATCCGTCGCAATTCGTCCACCTGTTCGACCTCGTCCCTCCAAAATCGTTACGCTGAAACCACGATCTGATAGCGCCCTTGCGGCTGCAATACCTGCTATACCCGCCCCAACTACTATAACGCTTCTTGCTTGCACGTCTGATGCAGCTACTGGGTCTACATTGAAGTAACCGGTCTTCTCTTCATGGACAGCAAACACATCAGCAGTGCTCTTCCCAACAGGAACACTGCGCCGGGCTCTAGGGTGAACAGGTTGTTTTCTCAGGCGATGTCTTGTCGCAACTATAGCTTCTGGCCGATCATCCAAAATAGCATTCCTGCAGTTTTCCTCAACTTCTCTTTCAAAGTCGTTCTCAGGTTCCAAATCGGGGATCTCAGCGTCAAGAACCCAACCCGCGAGCTCTTGTCCGTCTACATAAGCGACGATACGATGGCCGCAATAAGCTGAAAGATCAACGCGCCCCGAAAACGCCTTGCAAACGTCGGAGGAACCAGATGCATCACCTGAAATGTTCTTTAGCCCATGCGCCCTATCCACTGGTACACGGGCACGCTTTGCAGGACCCCCAGGTCTATGCTCACGCGTAGATCCAGACTTTTCCCTAAATGTGTTTTGCGCCGACGGATCACTCGTGACCACATGCCCATTCTGGCTCGCCGGTTCCACTTCCACTATTTTCCGCTTCTGAGTAACTGCCCCTGTACCAATCTTAATATGGTCACTCTCTGGCTTGTCCCTAAGACTTGGTTCTTGCTCTGAACTATCGACATCGCGCGTGACTGGGTCAGGAGCAATATTCGCAGCACCCAAACAAACAGACGGGTCCGGCGTTGGCAGACGTTCTTCGCTTGCAAGGCTGTTCTGCGTATTCAGCGTACTTGAGGGAATATTATGATTTACATCCACGCTCCCTATCTCACCAACCGGTCCGTCACCCTCTATCTTGAGCCGAACTGCATTGTCCTTCTCAATACTTTCCGCTTGTGCAATCTTTGCAGCAGAGCCTGATCTCAAAAGTTTTGTGCACCCAGTATTCTTCGGAATGACGATCACTTCAAGGGCACTCCCATCCTTTGATTCCACTGTTTGCATCTTTTCATCGGAAACGTGTTGTGTCTGCCCAGAGGCCGCTCGAGGGACGGAATTATCAAGCACGGAGCCAAAGCAGTCGACGGCATCCGGAGCAGAGAGCGCTGCAGAGGAGTCCAAATTTGAAAAAATGTCAGGAGCCACAACCTGTTTTTGACGAGAACCTATGTCGGCATTTGCAACTACAACAGATTCAGAACCTTCCTGCTCAACCTTGCAACCGTTTGGCGTGCCTGAGTTATTCATCTCTTTCACACTTTCCGACACTATATCTTCTGCCCCTGTTCTCTTCTTCATGGTCGACGAACTTTCAACTGCAACCTTTGTCAAGACATCAGCGACAACACTTTGAGCAAAGGTTTGCAAATGTGCAGGGTTTACATTCCTAGTCGGCGATTTGGAGGGCGTCACAATGCTGTCAGCTTTTGAATTCTCCATGCACCCCGTAATGTACAGATGCGAATGACGAGCCTAGCAAATTTTGTCGAAAGGGCTGCCGCGTCAGGGCAGCAGATGCCGCGAAAGGGACAATCAACAAAGATGGAATTAATTAGGATGAAAGAAAGACAGTGGATACCTTCGGCGACGGATTAATCTGTTCGCATAACGATGTTTCACAAGGCATAGAATGTAGCTGGTCGGGCCTCTCGCCCTGCAGACTCTGCACAGCTGCTCCCAAACCAAATTCGTACGCCGAAGCCTGATATTCGGAAATGAAATTACGAAAGGCTACAAAATTCGAAGACTCCCGCCAAACCCTTCAAATTAGTACACCAGGCAAATTCGTGCCTCTCCTCCGAATCTTTATTTTTAACGGAGTAACTTCTCAAACATGTCCCGATGTTGAACATATCTGCGCAGTAGCGGATTAAACTTTTGCTCTCCAATAGCCATTCTTGATGTCTCTCTAGAGCTAATCACAGCTTTTCGCTGTAGGCAGTATCCCCACTGCACCTCTGCTTTATCTAACCATCCGATGTACAGGGCCATGATGAATTAATGTTGAAACATTAGGAACGTGATATGTACAGCCCTGTACTGTGTGATATCGTTCAAGCCCTTCTTTGACTACTGTATCCGGTAGAAAGCAATCACTGCTTCCTTCACAGTTGTACCTCTGGCACACCACGGACTAAAAACATGCTGGGAACTGGGAACGGATCTCTATATTTCCGCTTAGCTAACCGAAGTTTCCTGAAAAACGACGTTGACTAATATGCGGGGCTGATGACGAAGACAAATGATTATACCAAAAAGTGCAACGTGGGAAATGCAACGTAGGAACATTTCTGTGCCGCAGAACAGTAGTCTGGCAGTTGGAACCAAACTTAGATCTCTATGCGATAGTAAAAGTTTCCTTTGTAGTGATCGAGATTGCTTTGATTAACCGCTTGGAAACTGTCCGCACCCGGAACGATCGGTTCTCCTGACACTCTCATGTTTGTGCGCAGCGGAATAAAGCTTGATGCCGCGGCTGTAGCCTCATCTGTTTCAAGGGTTGGCACGAAGCTTTGCTGCATCCACCCAGGGGAAAATTGCCTTGCAAACCGCGTTGATGCGACTGCACTAGGCGCATCCACTTCAGTTCCATTGATACGAAGCTGGGAAATTGAATTAAAGCAGTAATAGCTTGCGTCTCTAAACCGAAAAGCCAACACATCCCCAGACCGCAGCTCGAGCAGAGTATGCTCCATTCTCTCGAAAAGCTCGGCATCGACATTGCTTTCTGTGATCACTGGGTCTACTCCGTAATTCCCCATGATCTCCCCGTTGTGCCACCAGGCGACTTGGTTGCAAACATTCTCAAGAAGCCCATTTCGTGAGAATTGAGGTATAAAACTACCGAGCATTAACTCAGCTGGTTCAGGCCTCGAGATCGTTTCCTCATGGCAAGTAGCCGTATCAGCTGTCAGACGGGTATCAACCAATGTGATAGACCTCGCCTTCATACGGCAGATGTGAGTCCTTTCTGAGCAACTACAACTCCATCCGGGTTGACAGCCTCGCCTTTCGCAAAGACCGTTGCTCGGTGTTCCTGTAGTACGATCCCAACACGTCCCCCTTGACGATCTAAATCTGCAACTGCCTGCATCACCGTCGTCGATATAAAGTATAAAGTTAGTGAAAAGCTCTCAACTGTAACCATTGGTTCAGTATCCTCGCAGAATCTACTTACAATACTCATTATCAAACCGACAGCTCCCCACTTCTGCACGAACAGGTAGCACAAGTACGGCAAGTAACATAGCTATGTGTGCATATCTGAGGACCGTATTCATGTTGGAGAAGAACAAGATATTGCTGAATTCTTTGCTGGATGTCGACAGTCCTGTTGATTCAGATGACTTCTGAATACTTTCATCCAGTCGCTTCGCTGTTCTGCCATTTTATGTAGGACCTCAGCAGGATTGCGCTATGTCGGGGAGCAAGAAAAGAGCTTTGATCGCATTTTGTAAATTCGCTACTGAAAGACCCCTGCTTCGCCAACAATCTCCCTTGTTACCTGGTTGAGCGGGTTTCAGTGAGTACAGTCGCTCCCAGCCTCATTCTGCAGTACTAAGTCTAAACTATTATCTTTTGTTGTTGCTCGTAAATTTTGAAATGTGAACACGACCCAGCTTAGCTATCCATGTGGTACCAGATTACAAACTTCTATAGTTTACTTAGGGAGTGCCCATTGATAGTGTAAAATGATACACGAGAGCATTTCCAAGTCTCGCGAGCATGTTGTTGGTGATTAAGTATGTATGACACTTAGAGGATATCAGGCACTTGCGAACCACTCGAGAATCATCCACATATGCTCCCGAGGTTTATGCATTTAAACACATCTTACGTTCCTGCCAACCCCACGACCGCTATGGAAATGTTTTGATAAGAGTTGATTTGAAAGAACCTCTCGCATTATCTAAGCGGCTGTCGAAGTCTGGAGAAGCCAGGCCTTTCGCTTCTTTGTGTTCAAACAGCTGATCGCCTTCTACAACCCTTTTTTGCTTTTAATTCACTGCGATACTGTCAAACCGAAAGTAACGGTAAAACAAGAGTTCTTCATGGATAACCCGATCTGTTGTACTGACTATGTGCAAGCTGTTCTCATGGGAAGAATAGGTTACGCTATCCAATTGGGGGGAGACTAGACCACGAGAATATAAATTTTATTTGAACGGTTTTCACACGATCGCAGAGGTAGAACATGTAACGAGTACAGGGCGAGGAGTATCCGTTCGGAGCTTACAAAAAAAAAAATCTTTTGTCTTGGACCAGTATTTTTCCTGGATCTTTCATACGGTAGGTACAACTGACATGTCTATAAAACCAGAGGCGCACGGAGTATTCTGCACGTTCTTGAATGAGTAGCGAAACTGCTGCAGAGTTGATTACAAAAATCGTCGTATATTTCCCTACTTTCCAAATGATTACACCCATTGTAATTGTTCTAACGGCACTACCAATATTGAGCAGCGACCCGAGACGTTCATTAAGTTCTGGTGTTGTGCCGAACAAATACATCTAAATTAGTGCTGGTCATGCTTACAGCTTGCTTTCCTTGCTTTCATAAATATTTCTGAAGACTTGACACGTAATTCGAAGTGCATGTACTGTAGTACCACTTTTGCTCGAAGGTCGTTTTGAATGTGAAAGGTATAGGCACAGTACAGTACAGTACGGTACTAATCTCCAGGCCCACGATTGCTGTTCTCACACAAAGTATACGGAACCACGGCTACTGAAGTTCCACACAAATTTGAAAACTTCAACGTGTTTCCTGAGGACCTGGGCACTCCCATTCGACAGTACTGTAGAAGTCGCATCCAGTTATGAGCAAGGTTTTTTGATCAGTAACAACCAAATGCTGAACGAATCGCTGCACAACTCTGCTCACCCTGCCTCTGCTCTTGTTCTAAGGGGGTAATTATTCAAGCACGAGTTATACAGTACATAGCGATAGAAAATGTAAAAGATCTAGTACAGTATCCCCAAAAAGACACATGAAGTCGAGCGCACGGGACAGGAAACAATACTGAAAGTGCTTGTAGCCATCACGCCTATTGGAATGACTTAGATAAGAGAGACATTTTCTGAGAGCTCGTGTAGCATTTCGGAAATTCCGTGCCCAAATTTGGATATCTTTCCGATGACGTTTTAATTATTATCCTTTTTTCGACGATCCATGTTTTGTGAGTAGGATGAGTATGTACAGGTTAAAGCTTTTTCGGGCCTATACTTAGCTTCTTCAATCTTCACGTCCAGATCGCGGGAGTTGCTTCAGAGAACGGACCGTGTTTTTGTGTGCCTTCCAGTTGTGTTGACTGCTGCGAGTTAAGCTATGGGTAAAAGAATTCCAAATAGAGTTATCTTGAATGAGTGCACAGCGTCGAATACCGTGTGCGCCAGGAGGTCAAGGCATTCAAACACATCGATGACATTTCTGGTTGTACGAAAACCCCGCTTGTATCTGATAGTCGTTATAGAATATAAAGGTACTCCTGCGTTCGACGTTGCCAATGTTGATCGTTATCTGTATACAAATGCAAGAAGGGTTTTATTTACGTGCATCTTCTAAAAAACAAAGCGACAACACTCAACGATTGTGTAAAGTATTGTCAACAAAAATTCCAATGAGATGCATTCGTAATCATAGATTGCACGAAAGAGGGCCAAATCCATGTGCCTGAGACAACCCAAAACGTGCTCTATGTTTCGATGCAACGCGATGCTGTAACCTCAGCGAACAAGTTCTGCTCAAAAAGAAGAGAACATGTATTAGTAATCATTGAGTATTGGTCTAATTACTACTTTGAAGGCATACAGAACGATAGTCGATGTCGGAGCTTTCAATTGAATGCTGCTCTTCAAGTTCTCTTTTCATTCCATTAGGCTGCAATTTGGCAATCATTATTCCCCAACTACTTTCCCCTAGCATCTGCCTGCAATTTCCCTGCCCCGCAAGTATGCAAAGTAGCAGTGGTCTTCTAATTGCAAGAACTTCTCACTCACTGTATCGAACATAGCACTCAAAGCCATAGAGCAAAACGCCAGCTGCCATCAGCCTCTCCTGCTGCAAATTCTTTCGAGGAAAATATTATTTGGAAGCTTGGTTCTTCTTGACACGTAAACTCCTTCCCGGCTCTGCTTTCGTCTGCATTTTCACTCTCTTGTTACATATTTTCGCGTGATTTTCAGTCGGGAGATAACTGCACACTTCGCCGAATACCTTCGCGACAGTCTGCAGAGTCCTGCAAGCGCAGTCTACGTCGTCGTCGTGCAAGATTTTTCCTTCTTCACTACGCTGGTATAAAAGCTGCTCCATATCTGTAGAGTGACCACTGCAGAACCAACTTTCGCATCCACAAACAACAATTTCCATCTCATTCCGCACGCAAAAAGAAACTCGCGACACCCAAGGACGTTGAATACTGCAAACAGCGTGACTACTCCCACTTTTTTTTCTAAACCCGATCCTGTCATGAAGCTGTTTGCTATGTTCCCTGTCGCTTTCGTGGCCATGATTTCTCTCGCTCATGCGGGGGTTGGACCCTGCCGATATGATACGGACCGATGCAGTTGCAAAATGGGAGCTGCAGATCAGGGAATATGCTGGGACAAGATATCTGGTTCACCTGGCGTGTGCAGACGGAGATTTTGTAACGCTGGGTGGACTTGTGCCTGTGGCGGACGCACCCACGTATGTTACCTTTCCCCGAAGAATGTTAATGCTGTTGATGCGAAAGATTTATCGAAGGATACCGCCAACTGCAATTCTAAGTCAGTCTCTCTCGTTTCTTCCCGAGAAATCCTCCTCGGTACATGGGACATTCACCTCTCCCGTCCAGGAACCCTCGTCAATGATTGCTCCCAAATTGCTCTTTGGCACAATGGATTGCTAATTGGAAATCTCGGGCACGAGTCGGGCATGTCCATTTCCACTATCGATGAGGAATTGAGTGCTAGACAGAACCATACTCTTCTTGAGCTCCGACCTGGTGATCTTTTAGCTTTCCGCATTAAGGAAGGTTCATATTATTGCTACAAGCATATGTCCGACATGAAAGTCGATGGGACAGACATCAACACTCAGACAGCCGGAGTTACGACTTACTTTGCCAGAGAGTTTACAAAGGACTGGTTCCTGCCTTCCTACAAGCTCACCGATAGTAACACGGCCGCGGATGAGTCCGAAGGTGATATGTCTAAATTTGTGCCGCTTCGGACGCAGAAATCCTCGGGTGGTCAAATTGAAGCTGGATCGGATTATTGGGAGGCAAGAGATGATTCTGATCCTGACAACAAGCGCTCGAACTGGTACTACCGAATCCAAATTCCGACAACGCTTCCCACGAAACTCTAGGTAGCGGGTAGAGATGGAACGAATTGCAAAGTTGCACATGGCAAACACATGAATACAATGAAAACGGCTCTGCTCCGTGCTTTTTACATGAACTTCTCGTCGAAGATATTTGCAATGGGCCAAGCACTGGCATCCGAGTAAACGACTATCTTTTCACCTTAATTGTTCACGCTTTCGTAGCTATTACGAAGGCCATAACCGGTCTCGTGGATCTGATAACATTATTAGTATCGTCATCCTAAACATACCGAATAGCTAGAGAGAACAGCACTTTTCGGAGCGAAACCGCATTCTTGGATATATAGACAGATAGAGTGTCCCGGTGCCAGGTTTTGGGCAAATGCCCTGTCTGTTGAGGCTCACAACAGTTAATCTGACCTACTCTAGAGAGATCATCTCACCTTGATTCGCCAGTAAGTGTTTGTGAGTTCCATATTTTCTACATCGTAGTTGTCTCCTGTGTTGGAAGCAATTGGGCCCTTCCAGTCCGAGCCTTCAACAAAGTCAGGAGCAAACCAGTCATCCTCAAAAATATTCGAAAACCGATGTGTTACTGCCGAAGAGTCTCCAGTATCTAGAGCAGTTCCGTTAATATTCATTTCAGAAATGCTATTGTAGCATGAATACGGAGCATCTCTCCACCGGAACGCTGTGGTTTGTACAGAAAGGAAAGAAAAATTCACACGAAAAGACATAGCGATTAGTACACGACTACACCTTGCTGGGATGAGTTACTGTATGAAAATGTAGTAGGCAGAAAAGTGACCGTACCAATGACAGAGCCAGATTTGAGAGGCAGATTATTCCAATCGCTCATAGAAGCTTTGACGCTATCAAGATTACTTCGATCTACTGTAGTTGGAGAATTGAAGTTGTTCTGAAGTTCTCCGTTCAGCCACCATGCAAAGAGTTGACACTCCTGCGCTAAAAGACCACTGTCAGAGAATTGTGGATGGAAAAACCCAAGTTCAAAACCTGAGCTGGTGATAGTCCTTTGCGCTGTCAATTGGCACAGTGCCGTAGTTTGATCGAAGTCGTTAAAATCTATAAGTGTATAGACACTTATGTCTGCTTGCTCACAGTAATAGTCACCCCTGCAATCGCATGTCCATCCTGGATCACACGCTCTTTTTGCACAAAGGTCGACACCATTAACGGTTGCTCCTGTTCGCACATAACTGCAGAAGAGGATGAAGGTTGACGGAATGTTAGCTTCCTTATCGCGAGATTTTGCTGGGTCTGCAGACCTTGCCCAGTGTACGCGCGAGTCATAAAGTGATCCATACCATGTACCTTCCGTGGAACCAAACGAACATGCACAAATTGTTTCGTTGTACAGACATTCCTGACCGTACGCTGTTGATAAAATGAGGAGGGAAAGAGCAGTTGCAATGATTCCCTTCTTTACCATAGCGATGCTCATGATTGCTCAGTCGCAAAGCCTTTTTGTTGCCACAAACAAAGCAATTTGTGAAAAAAGGCTAAGAGTCGCCGCATCGTGTACATATATATGTGCGGGAGAGCACCCGATGAGGATCGGAAGTGCCCCGCAGTCTTTACTCTATTGCATTTCGGTGAAGTGAGATGAGTATGTCTAACATGAGGAGAAACGGAAGTAAACGTATGGTCTCCCACGTGAGGCATTCCAGCGAGCTAATTCATCAATTCGTCGATTCATGTACTACGCCACTTCGCAGGAGTTATCCCGAAGCCTGGCACAAACTCTGCAGGCTGATAGTCACTGGGTGATCATACTTTTATTTTTGTGTACTAATCTGAGCTTTTTTTTTTTGTATACGCCCCGCCATGATTCAATGAATTCTGATGAGGATCACGGATTGGTCATTTCGACGAAACGAATGCACAACAAATGCCTCCTCACAATTCTTCGACGAAGCATTTGAGGAAATACTATCCTTTGAACGTTACTTTGCATGCGCCGATAAAGATGCTAAGGGCGATCAGCTTCGTCTACTGGGTGTCGCATCTATCGTTTGCAGTGTGTGTGGAAGTTGACGACCCTATTCCTCATATGTAGATCGCTATATTGTTCTCCACTATTTGCCCAGTTCCCGAAACCTTTGGACGAGGCGGAGCAACTATATGCCCCGCACATCTGTAGTCCCTCCTTGGTGAACTACTGACTTCCAAACCTAGCTAGGGGCGCGGCAATACAAAACGAAATACATGGTATCGATTATTCACAGAGTACGGAGCTCAGTATCCAAGAGAGAAACTTGTTCTTGGGGATTTCCCAAGCGTATCCTTCGGACCTCTGGAACATTTCCATGAGATCCATAGGAATTTGGAACAACATAGTACTCTACCATGGCAAGCATGCTGCGTTTGCTTCTGACGGACAGACTGGTTTTTTAGATTTGCAGGTAGTTAGCCTTGCAGCTGATAGGACCCCTACCACTATGCAGTCAAAAAGCCCTTGAGAGTCCTGGTCTCGATCTCGAGCGATAATTGAATTCCTGGTTCCCAAACGTCTCAATGTAAGAATCTCCTGAAAGGAATCATCTATGAGACAACATGATGAAGTCACACAACTCTGGTACAAGGTGGAACCATGTACAAACCACTAGAGCAATGCTTTTCGGGGAAAGTCCGAGTGAGTATGAAACGGTATTATTGTACAGCTCTTTGCTCCATCTACAAGGAGGCAACTCTGCTACGTCCGTATCATCTTTACTGTCAGCCTAGTTTCATTCAGGGTAGTGCTGGCATCTTGAGCTCTCAAGTAATGTAAGGGAAAGCACGAAGACGTGGCATGTACTTACCTTAGTCGGGTGCTCCGCGAAGGTGTTTGGCGTTTCCACATTCTGATGTCGAAAATCTTCGCAGCTTTATTCTTCTGATCAACACCGGGGTGAACAGCAAAAAACCGGGATAGGTAAATCTTTGGCGGTGAGAATGTCTTGGAGTGTTCTTTTTCTGTACAGTACTACTGTACCCGGGTGTACCCTTGGTATGACACTTCAGTATCTAAAAACGTTGTACTAGAATATCCGAATATTATAAAGATCTGCTTCTCCACATCCAACAACCATGTGCCAAGTACGCAGATGTGGATAGCATCGAGATCAAAGTCCTAATGCGACCTCGCCGCTCACAAGCTCCCATCTCCCCAATCTCGCTCACAAGCAAGCATTTGTTCTTTTAACCGTCATCTAACTTCGATCTTAGCCTTTTTGTGCACCTGGGTCTTTACTGTGAAACGACGTGCTCGGGAAACGGTGCCAGCTTTGGACTGGCCCTTGCAATGGTGGTCCAAGCGTTCGCTGTCTCGGCACCTCCATCATCACGCACGTCACGTACACAGCTTCGATCTACGTTTGTATCTCCGTCTCGTCCTTCATGGATCCCAGCTATCCCTCCTTATGGGGTGCGCATGAGTGCCGCTGAGGCTGTCGTTGGGGAAACCAAGCCTCTTGCGGAGCGTGCTGTCATTGTGTTGGGCACGCGAGGCAGTCCGCTGGCACTCGCCCAAGCGCATGAGACACGTCGTCGACTTATTAAAGCTTTTCCAAAGCTCGAAAGCGAAGGGGCAATTGAAATTCGTGTAATTCATACAACAGGAGATATGGTGTTGGACAAGGCATTGGCGGATATTGGCGGAAAGGGCCTTTTCACGAAAGAAATTGATATCGCTCAGCTTAACGGGGATATTGATATTGCTGTACATTCAATGAAAGACGTACCAACGTGGCTCCCAAACGGGATCATACTACCATGCATGCTCCCGAGGGAAGACACAAGGGACGTATTCATTTCGAAAAAGGCAAAGAGCATAGAGGAGTTACCTGATGGTAGTGTGATCGGGTCTGCATCTTTGCGGCGTCAGTCTCAGATTTTGGCCAAAAATCCTTCACTGAAAGTCATCAATTTTCGTGGAAATGTGCAGACGCGTCTGAGGAAACTCTCAGAAGGTGTTGTAGATGCCACTCTTCTCGCACTTGCGGGCCTGGCTCGGATGGATATGACTGAGCATGCCACTGCGATCATCGAGCAAGATGAAATGCTGCCAGCAGTTGCCCAGGGGGCTATTGGAATCACGTGCAGAGAGGGTGATAAGAAAATGCTTGACTTTCTCGCTCCTCTGAATCATGTCAAGACAAAGACTTGCGTGGATTGCGAGCGGTCTTTCTTGACCAAACTCGATGGATCTTGTCGCACTCCTATCGCCGGCCAAGCAAGAATTTCGGATGATGGGGCTTTACATTTTAAAGGTTTGGTTGCCAAGCCAGATGGATCCGTCGTGTTCGAGACGAGCCGAAAAGGGAGACCGGAAGACGCTCTCGCGATAGGAATGGATGCTGGGGAGGAGTTGAAAGCAAAGATAGGAGATGACTTCTTCGCTGTCTGAAACTGCTTCGCCGTTTTTGATGTTGCCTCCAATTACTAACATCTTTTTCCTTCACGGCCCGTGATCCCTGGACAATCCTTGTAAATTCATTTCCTACAAAGGCCAGAGAGGTGCGTTGTTGTAGTCAGCAAACGGCTCGTAAAGTACCAAGTTGGGAAGGCAGTCGAATGAGTCCATTGCGCTTCCACAATACGCTTTCTGAGAACTCAGCATTGTACAAGCAGTTGAAATTGATAACAATGTGGATCGGTCATCGGCATATCAACGGAAACATACTTTTTTGCAATAAAAGCTACACTACCACTCCGTCGAAATGTAGTTCAATAATTCTTGTCGATTGGTCCTCACATGCTAGAGCAAGGTGGAGTCTCATAGGTTCATCAGAAGTATTGCGAAGCATTGGCCGCCACTGCACACTGTTCACGCGACCACCGCATCTCGATTCCTCGGAAGTAGAGAAGAGATCGCGAGTAGCGACTGAATGATCACCTGCGAGTGTGACTGAGATAACGCGCACATGACCAGAGTCAAATCCAGCTGCGAGAATTGAGCAGTTATTCTCTGTGGGGTGCAGAACACTATCAATACTGGTAACAGGAGATTCAAACTTTTGCTTGAATACCTCTTCAGAAACCGTCTCTTTGTCACTTTCAAACAGTGCAAAAATCTTCATGAACTTGTCTCTGCCTCCTGTAGCGATGTGTGTATTGCCTAATATCCACGTACAACTGTAGATGAGTCTGGAATGAGCACTTTTGCGGTGGTGTATCAAACTGAATGCAAACCGGTTGTCGTTTCCAAGTCTCCGAAATATTGCAAATGAGCGGTCTCGAGAAACAGACATAAGGAACCTGCCATCGTCATTGAAGCACATCTCGTTTACAGTGAGATCATGGCACGATAATCTGCCGCATTCGAGACCTGATTCTGAATCCCAAAGAATGACATGTGCATCTTTTGCAACTTGCGCGCGACATGCAGAGGCTATTACGCGCGTTGCTAAATTTGCAGCTATACAAGAAATCTCGTTTCCGTGCCCGTACAACTTCGCAGTCTCTGGCCACAGCCGTCTCTGCTTAAGGTCTTCCTCGAGAGGAACGGTAGACTTCGCTCGATCCGCTCCAAAGGATTTCACTTCGTAATCATTTTTGGCATCAGCAGATGTGACCTCTGACTCCGTACTGATAGGGTTTTGGTCATCACCGAAAGTGGCTTTATTCGAAAGTCCAAGTTCTGGAACAACAGCCGATGTCGCGCTCTGGTCATTCTTACCACTTGCTTTCATCAGACCAGTTCTTCCCGGCAGAGCAAAGCTCATAGGTGCATCGAAAACACGAAGCATTCGCTCCTCCGCCCCCGAGACATATTTCCGCCCCTCTTCATCGCAAAAGGCAACCGCGAATATCGCATGCCCATGCATCTGCGGCCTTGCCCATTCTACGAAGCGCTCTACTTCACCCTCCTTCACTTCAGCAAAAATTCGGGCCGTCTTATCGGCGCTACAACTGAGTAAGTATCGTCCTTTTGGGTCCCATGCAAGATCTGTCACAGGTGCAGAATGACCTCCGGGAGCAGGCTTGGCCACGAACTCACTCACAATACCCCCGCCCACTGCTTTAACCACGTCCTGAGCTCGCCAGCTGTGCAGAGCGCCACCGAAATTATGACCAAGCACCTGGTCACCGCGCGGCGTTGCGAATGTCGCACCGAAAAAGCCCAGCGCGTGTGCCGATGTTCCACCCATCAGGCCAAATCGTGCAACGCATTCCCATCGCTTGTTCAGGCCACAGCACCATAGCGCAACACTGCAATCCATCGAGGACGTAATGAGCCGGGGAGTAGCGGCCAGCGGCTCTGCTTCGAACGCAACCGAATGAACTGCCCCCGTGTGCTCGTCTAATAGAGCTGCAGCTGCGAATGACCATTCCTCATCCGCGATTTGAGCGCTTACTCGAGCGGTGTGCAACCCAAACTCGTCAGATTTATCATCTTCTGCATTTCTGCTGACATGCCACACACGGGCAGTTCCATCCTTCGATGCAGTTGCCATGTAGAAGGCGGCACCTTTCACAGATTCTGGGGAAAAAGCCAACCCCCGCACCCAGTCGCGATGGCCACTGATGATCCCGGCGGGACGGATGTGAGCACCTTCACCAACAGCTGCTGAGAAGAGCCATATACGCGGATCCGTTCCTGCAGCTGCTAAAAGAACTGTTTTCGTCGACATAGCCCGCAGAGCAATGCACTCAAGCAGAACAACACTTTGTTCGGCGACTTCAGCATCTGCGACACGTTGCCACTGCTTATCACCCTCTAGACAATGCCATGATGCCAGGCCACCTTCCATACCAGCCGTGACGCACATTGTGCCTGTAGAAAGCTGAGTGACAGCCAGAGCCACACATGGTTGCTTCTTGTGCGCGCTCCATTGCTCAAAGAGCGACCAGCTCGATAAGTTATTCGCAGAAGCTTTCCAAGCAGAAACATCGCCGTCAGCAGACGCAGCGAGAACACAAATCGAGAGGTTGTTAGCGATTATGGAGAGGGCGGTGACAGATGTTGAATGAGCAGGGAGGACAGCTTGAATGATGTTCGTTCTATTATCGAGAATAAGCACATTGCCTGCCGATGCGTAAGCTGTCAAACTGAGCGACGGTAAACTTGCCAAAGCACCGGTTCTACGGCTGCAGGCGGCAGCTGCTAGACGCAGTTGGGCGGTGGAAGGCATCGCAATTGTGTATAAAGTGCAGACGAGAGCGTGTGCTCAGAGGTATGACGAAATCTTCGTCTCTAACAAAGCAATTTGGGTGTGCAGAATAGAGGATCATACTGGACACCTTCCTTCACGTACACAGTAGATCCATCACAAATCCTGGAAATCGAGTCTAGATTTGGCCCGACGCACGGCTATTGAAGAGAACAGCTCAAAAAACCACTGTGGGCGATCAATGACATTCAAAAATCACCATCCAGACCTCGGTTGCCCGCGCTCAAGATCAACTGGGGTCGTTATCTCTTTCGTACACACAGATTTATGCCTCTCTTCTGTGTGTTGCTTTGATATTTTCTAACCACTTCCCTGCAAAATCCTCATGGTCCGGGCTCTGGTGACAGGCGGCTCCGGCTTTTTAGGGCGCCATCTCGTAAGTGCGCTGTTAGCACGAGGCGACGATGTGGTTGTGTTTGATCTTCGTCCATACAAGCATCATGAAGAAGATTCGGCTCTGAACGTTGTGGCCAAAACCGGAACAATAACGCAGCTCGGCGATATCGTCTCTGCTTGTCGTGGCATTGACGTCGTTTACCATTGCGTGTCGGCAGATCCGCTAGACAATCGCAATGAATCGCTCATGTGGAGTGTGAATGTTGAAGGCACAAAGAATGTCATTGAAGCTTGCAAGCAAACTGGCGTGCCCAAGCTTGTGTATGTGTCATCTGCGAGCGTTATATTTGATGGGAAATCTATGATAAATGCCGATGAAACGCAACCCTACCCTCAACAATATCCAGACTTCTACTCGAAAACAAAGGGGGAAGGTGAGAAGCTTGTGCTTGCTGCCAACCGAGACAACCTATCCACATGTGCGCTTCGACCAAGCTCCATCTTCGGTGAGCGCGATCCAGTCTTTGTCCCACGCTTAGTTGAAGCAGGTCGCGGGGGCAAGACCAAATATATCATTGGTGATGGAAAAACCATGTGGGAGTTCACGTACGTCGGTAATATCGCGGATGCATGCATTGGAGCCGCAGAGAATCTCTCACCAGATTCGCCCGTGGCAGGCCAGGCTTATTTTATTACCAACGACGAGACAACACTGTTCTGGGAGCAATGTGGTGTCATACTCGGTGGATTAGGATACCCGAAACCAGCGATACGCATTCCTTTTGCAGTTTGTTATACGATTGCAGTCCTTCTCGAATTCGTGTTGCTTCTGCTTTCGCCTGTATACAAGCCTTCGAGGCCACCGTCATTTTCCAGACAACGTGTCCTACTTCTTACCACGCATCGTCAGCTGTCCTGCGCAAAAGCAAAACGAGATTTTGGATACGAACCTCGTGTATCCATGAGTGAGGGCATGCAACGTACTGTTGAATTCTTCAAACCTTTTGCTGCATCGGTAAAGCATCGAAAAGGCGATTGAAGTTGTAAGGATGGCTTGAGAATGGAGCACATCCAAGTGACCAAGCGGTGAGGTGTACATTGGCAAGCTTATTTTTCGCTATTATCATCAATTCAAGAAGTGTCGCAATGCAATTATTGAGTCATACTCGCATATTATGGAAAATAATATTGTGAGAAAACCTTTAGTTGCAGGATGAACCCCTGAAGCTAGATAACAATTTGAGAACGAATGGTCTTCTAGTTTAGAGTCGAATGAGCCAAGTCCATTTGTAACAACAGCCTCGGCTTGAAAGAAAAGTACGCAACTATCAAAATTTATGCTCCAAACTCCAGTGCTAGTTCCCTAAATGACTGCTGACCACGACCCTTTTCGCGTCTTCGGCGGGCTAGCTCAGTACTTTGGTCGTTGTACGGCTGTCGCTCTCCATCTGCAATTGCTCGTGCGATATCTAACTTCCTCTTCGTATCTTTCTCTTCCCGCTTTGCCTTCTTGTTATCGTCAATGTTGTCACCTTGCTTTTCTACTTTCATTTCTGCAATCATCTGATTGAGTTCTGCTGGCTTGTCTCCAAGCACAAACGCACGGGCAACGTGCCCGAGATGCAAGTTCCTGACATGAAAAAAGTATCGCACGTCACGTGCGTGAGTAGCGTACGCCCGACAGTACGCCTGGAAGCCTGCTACAGCTTGTCGTTTAAGTTCCGGGTCTTCTTTCACGATATTCTCAAAAGATTCTTGAAGTGCAGACGTTACCAATCTTGTCCCGTACGATATACTTTCTTGCTTTGATAAATCGACTCTTGGATACAGAGCAGCCATCGCTGCAGATCCTGATATTTCGGCTATTGATACCCCTCTCGTCTCCAGCTTTCCAACATATGCTCGTTCGGATGGCAACAAAAACAATAATGCGTCACCTTGGGCCCCAATCCGTGCAGTTCTCCCTGCACGATGCAAATACTCTAGTTCCTCTCCCTGCCCACCAGTGGGAGGATCGTACTGAATCGCAAAGGTCAATCCCTTCAAGTCAAGCCCGCGTGCTGCTACATCCGTGCATAAAAGAACTCCGCGCTTACTGCGCCGGAAGCCTCGCAAAGACTCGACTCTGTCCGCTTGTGCATGACTTCCATGAATTCGAAATATCTTCAAAGGAATCATCTTATCGCCAATGCTTTTAGTCCTCCCACTCATTCGTAGTTCTTTCGGAACTAGTGCCTTGTGCAAGAGTTGGTAATGAAAGTCGACGGAGTCACAAGTGCTGAAAAACACAATGATTTTGCATGAGGGCGCACCAGAAGCGTCCTCATTATCGAGCTCGCCGTCCCTGACATCTTTGAGAGCCCGCAGGCGAAGAAGAGATGCCAGAGTCACAAGCCTGTGGCGTTGTTCAACTATACAAAAATGTTGCCGGAGCTGAAGAGGCATATCAAAAGCACCTTTGCTCTTTTGGTCGCCCTGATCAACCGAGATTTCTACTGGGTCCTGCAGCGAAAATTCTGCCAGTTTCTTTACGTCATTGCGTAATGTTGCGGATAGCAAAATATTAGACCGTACCTTCTCAACGCCAGCATATGGAATCTTAGCCTGGGTATTTAGGTTTTCAATGGCCTCCTTAATTTCTCCTTCAAAACCCAAATCCAAAAGCCGATCGGCCTCGTCCAGGACGAGAAACTCACAGAAAACGTATGTAAAGCTCCTCGTATTACGCATGTGGTCCAGCAGACGTCCGGGAGTAGCGACAAGCACATTCACACCTTTGCGCAATCGCGCTTTTTCTCGCCGCTTATTTTCTCCTCCTCGCACGGAACCGACGACTATCCAATGCCATGGTCGAAAGATCATCTCTGCAACCTCCTCAACTTGATCAGCCAATTCTCTAGTTGGTACAATTATGACAGCCATTGTTCCATCTTCTCTGGTGATTCGTTTCGACCTATTCAGCAAATAATGAGCAATTGGCAATAAATATGCCAGCGTCTTTCCCGAACCTGTGGCACTTCGCACTAGGATATCAACAGCCTGCTTCCCATCTGGAATATTAAGCAAAATCTTCAGAACCTCTTCTTGAATCCTTGTCGGGGACTTAAGCTCCAAACGGTGCTCAAGATGCTTGGCGATGGAACGGTACAACCCAGTTTCCTCAAATGAAGAGACTGCGAAAGTGCCATTATGTGTCACTGTGGGGGCGACATTATCAACCGCACTGGATTTATCTTCCTGCTCGGTCGTAGATGCCTTATTAACCTGCTCTGATATTTGAGCCCTCCCGCTTCTTCCAACGATGTCGAGTGTAGTACTCACCGCCTCAGGTCTTTGATCTTTGACATCCACGATGTTAGGTTTCAGAGTTCCGAAAGCTCGTGATTTTCTCGTCAAGCTTTCCTCTTTCTGCGTCGCATTGCGAGCTAAATCCTTTCTAACTTCAAAAATTACATTCGGTAAACTACGCAACTTCCCATCGCCTGAGTCTTCGTCCTTTTCCGGCGTTGCTTGCTTATTCCGCAGTGGAGATGTCACATTTGGCACGTGTACCATGGCCTCTGCGTGTCTTTTTTCTATACCACTGCGAAATTCATCAGCCTGCACTTGATAGGCTTTTAACTTTCTCTCAACACTTTTGGATGGACGCAATTTTTTCTCATTCCTCGCACGTTGTATGACTTCCTCTCTGCGACGCTTGCGCCAACTGCCCTTTGTTTTTTTCGGCAGACTACGTCTTAGAACTGGCTTGATGGGGGGTATCGGCGCGAGATTCAGTTCCATGACTGAATCTCAATCGGACCACGTCAAGGTAATTGTCAGCTTTACGGACAACTGGATAGATAAGAATTTCCTTTCGCAAAGATGAAGGCGGCGGCGTAGCTTCGAACCAAAACACAGAAACCTATGTTGGCAGCTGACTGGCTCTATAGCCACCTTCTAGACAAAGCATTGTTATCGGGGGTAAAAACTGGATGTTTTTTATATTAAATAAAACTGCGTTTTGTCCACCTGGTCGTCCTTAATTTGTCCTTGATAGCGCTAAATTCAGTGCTTTTATCTCCTTTCAAATGTACCGTTTCTCCGATACTCATACTGTCCGGCACCAGAACTGTATAATTGCTTTGAATTCGGCCTTTTTATCGTCAGAAGCTTTATTCGGGCGTCGTTGAAATGTTTATCTAGGATACACCATTTTCCTTCTCGTCTGGTCACCGGAAGCGATCTCAAGGATACATCGCACGATTCTCTGTTGCGTTATCCATTTTTGAGTAGGTCGTGAGGAGACTAGAAGCAAGAGAAAAGTCAAATGGCTGACGACGACGGTGACGGCGGGTAAGCTCAAACATATTACATTCGGTCGCGCGGCGATACCCGGACTTCGACATTTTCCCTTTTTGAACATGCTGCTGACCCTCGCCTTTGCAGCTTTCAAGACTACAATGATGCTCCGGACTACGCGCCGGCAGAAGACGACATTGACCAGGCCGCAGAACCCGAGTTTGATAATGCTGAACAGAGACCAGAGGAAGAGGAGGAAGTTAAGGAGAAAATTACTACCAAGTTCTTGACAAAATATGAGCGAGGTAGGCTTGAAAAGTCATCCATTTGCGTCTCGCAACTTTAGTTTGGTGCTCAGCTGTACTGGAACACTTCGAATGTATACTGTATCTACAAGGGAGTTCGTCGAGCAATACTGACATTTTCTTTTCTCATTTACCATTCCATCCGCGCAGCCCGGATTCTGGGAACACGAGCATTGCAATTAAGCATGGGGGCACCACCTATGGTGGAGATTGATGGCGAAACAGATCCTCTTAAGATCGCGAAGAAAGAGTTACAGGAAAAGAAGATTCCAATCACCATCCGCCGCCATCTCCCGGATGGTTCATATGAGGACTGGAGTTTGGATGAGCTCAATGTTCCCAGTATGAGTTCGGCGCCCTGACCTGTCTCTTTCGGTCGTGTGAAAATTGTACAGAATACGCTCATCAGCTCATCGTGCCTTCCGTTAGCTCTTCATACCATATTATCAATCTGCGTAGCACTAGCTGCTTCTAAAAAGAACATCTCACGGCGACTTTGAGAGTTTCTTTAGAGGAGACGTTGAGGCAACTGTGACGATCAGTAAATAGCATATTTAGCCTGGCTTTTCACAGCAGTTTATGTAACAAAGTTATTCTACCCCCAATAGCTGAGCGCCAACCCATGTTTCACCAGGCTGTAGAGAAGCTGGTTTTGTTATGCACGCCGGCTCGATGCAAACAAAGTTATTCCATCCTGGATCTGAGCCCTCAGCCCCATAAGGATTCCACAACGTGGCATCCGACAATGTCGGGGTTTTTTTGATTTTGAGCACCTTCAGCGAGGCAAAATCAAACATCGCCAGCTCATCTGGCGCATCAACATAGATACGATCAGTCTCTTCCGTCAACAAGACGCCTGCGCCTGAATCCTCTTGTGGGGGCATTTCCTTGTCGTTCTCGAGACGGTTGCGAAACTTGATACCCTCATAGCCAAATATTCGCGCATCCCTGATGCTAGTGGTCTTAAAGTAATTGTGGAAAGCGCAAGTAAATGAAAATGGCTTGTCATCCTGGTTTGTAACAGCAAGCTTTGTCTCTAATCCCGCAAAACTTAGCGTCACTGTGTATTCGGCCTCGAACTTGTACGGCCAGTCTTTGACGCTACTCCCTCCAATCTCGTTATTCAACACGAGCACCGCCGATACGGATTCATCCTCCTCATTCAACCCACTCGACTTGACCTCCCAATCCGAGACACGTGCAAATCCATGCTGTGCCAGATCCCCATAAGGCCCAAACTGCGGAAAGCATATTGGAATCCCCCCACGTATAGCCTTCCCCCCTACCTCCCACTTGTTCTGTGCCGACATCCAGAAATGGTCCTCCCCCCGGGTGGTCCAACTCGTCAACGCAGCGCCATACAAGTACACCTCGACCTGTTGCGAGCTGGGGGCATGGCGCATGATGACCTTGGGCATGTCGTTGTGCCCTGTCGTAAGCAAGAAAGGTTGCTGGTCTGGCGGGGCATCCGGTGGGGGGGTGGCAGGTAGGTCGGGGCTACTCGGGTCGACCGAGCGGCGTATCTGGAGCTCCTTGGAGAGTTGACGGGCGATTTCATCAAAGTCCGGGCCTGCATTCATGCGGGCAGTGCGAGGAGAGGGCGACGGACGGCGGCGTGGAGGGGAGGTGGAGACGGCGGGGGAGGTGAAGGAGGAAAGACGCACAGATGAGGCGGACGGAGTGAAGGCGAGGGGGCGCCGCATGGTGGATGGGGGAGGAGAGTGACAAGGGTGAGGGTACGGGAGCAAAGGATATGAACTCCCGTGAGCGGGCAAGGAATGTCGACAGGAAGTAGGGGCGGAGGAAAGTAGGAAATACGGTGCAAAGTGTCGACGAACTCGGCCGTGAACGGTGTTGAAGCATGCGTGCGACAGGGGTTTTGAGTAGGAGTTGCTCGGAGAGCACGAAGAGATCGTCATCTTGTTGAGGCGAGCTCTACCAACATGCCTCATTCCTGCATGTGATATTTACAGTACACACTTACAGAACCCCCCCACCCCCCACGTCACCCTTCCTCTGCCCTCCCCCACTCCCACTTGTGCCCGTATGAGGCGCCGCAACGTGTGAAGATTAAAGATGCGTTTTCTTCTTTCGGGGCGCCAGGTGTAATGATGGTTTTTCATACGGCTGTCGAAAACCGCCGCAGCGGTTAGTTATCACAACGCAGCACAATTGATCTTTTTTTTTTTTTATCTACACGTCCGTGCCTGCTTCTTACGCCGACGACCTATACCCCTTCTACCATCTCCCCCCTGCCCCCCCCGCGTAACTATCTGCATTCTGTGCATGCCATCGAAGGAAAATCTCTCTCTCCACACCGTGGGTAACAGACCGCTTCACTGCCCTTCATCAACTCCCCATATTTCTTCACTGCGCCCCTCTGCACGGCACCATGGTGGCCTCTGCCATCGACCTACCGGCCGTCACACGGCAGTTGGAGTATTATTTCTCCGACTCCAATCTCCCGCGTGACAAGTTTCTCCGCGCCAAGACCGAAGAAAACGAGCACGGTTTTGTGCCCATCGATGTCCTTCTCTCCTTCAAGCGTCTACAAAACCTGCACGTCACGGCCCTTCACGTCGCGGATGCCGCCGCCGCTTCTGCTCTCCTCACCGTCGATGATGCGCGCGAGCGTGTGCGTCGTGTCACTCCGCTGCCGGCCATCTCCCTGTTCAACACGCGCGCCGTCTTTGCCAAGGGCTGGCTCGCCAACTCACAGCCCCCCACCATCGAGCAGATTGCCGCCCTGTTCAGTCCCTCGGGTAAAGTGCTCTCGGTGCGCATTCGGCGCTGGGTCGACGCGCAGGGCGACAAGCATTTTAAGGGCTCTGTGTTTGTCGAGATGGACAGCGCAGAAGCGGCGGAGAGGGTTGTGGCGGAGCAGTATGAGATCGAGGTGCCGACGGAGGCAGGGGCCGTTATGCAGAAGCAGCTCTTGCTGTTGCCTGTAGAGGAGTACTTTGAGATGAAGAAGGCGGAGAGCCGCAGCCGCGCCCGTAGGTTGAAGAATAGGGGGGAGAAGAGAAAGGCGAGTGGGGGCGAGACGACAGATGGCAAGGAGCAGGTGGGTGAGGATGTCAAGGAGGAGAACGGTGTGGCGACTGAAGTCAATGCGGATGCGAAGCGAGAGCGTGACAATAAACCGCAGCGACGTGAGGAAGACCGTCAGATTAAGCCGGGACTCATTCTAAAGTTTGGAGGTTTTGGGCCAGACGTGTCCAGGGAGGACATTCGGGAGGCATTCGAAGCACATGGGGAGATCGCGTGGGTGGATTTCCAGAGGGGCGACTCAGACGGGCATATTCGCTTTGCTCGGGAGGGAGCTGCAAAGGAGGCGTGTGAAGCTATGACAAAAGCTGAGACCCAGTTTGGAGGGAAGGTTCCAACTTTTGAAGTTTTGGAGGGAGAGGCGGAGGAGGCTTATTGGAAGCATATGTGGGAGAAGAAAGATCAGATGATGGAGAACGCACGGAAGAGACGTCGCGAAAATGGAGGGGGTGGGCCGGGAGGCCGTGGGGGTAAGCGCCCTCGTCGTGGGGGAGGGAGGGGCAGAGGACGTGGTCGCAGATAGCGCTCGTCTGCTCACTTCTGTGGATTTGACCTGGGTGTCTCTTCCTTTCCGTGCTGTGTAATTGTCGCACTCCGTGCAACATAAAGTCTATATTGCGCAAACAAGGTGTCTCGCGGAGAGTTGGCGCGTTTGTGCGTGTGAATGTATTTGAGGACATGGCGTGCTTGATGTTGACTTGGGCTCTGTGAACTTTGAGCAGGAGAGGACTCAAAACCACGTTGTTACCTATTATCATTTCCCTTAAAAGGTCAGACAATATACTGTATTCTCCGTCTTAATGCTGCGAATTGCTTTTGAGGTTTCTTGGAGTCATCTTCCACTTCGTCCGCAACTGAACCGCGTCTCTTTCGGACCCCTGTTCAGTTTGATAGTTCCGTGGCACACAAGAAAAGTCCCGGTGGCCGGCTCGTGAATTATGCTTTGCCGCTGGAGTATTTTACTTTAGCGCAAATATGGATTTCTGCGAAACAGAACGTACTACGTCAGTACTACAGCTTTGATGTTGTCGCAACGAGGGTTGATTACATATGCACGTGTCAGCTTCAGAGTGAGCCATCAGGTGCTCTAGTAATTGCGAATCATCGCAACTGGGGTCTGAGTGGTCAGAATCGTTGTTCGACTATAGATTTCGAATGACGAAGAAGGGGACGATCCGGTTGCAGACAGTACTTTTCGGCTCTCTGATATACCTTTTGGTGGGGATGCCTTTCGCAACGTACAAGGACGCTTTGTGTTCTTGGACAATATCCTCGGCTGTTTTATTGGTTTCTTTGTCCCCCCCTTCGTTGGGGGTAGTGAAGCATCTTTACCAAATCCCAGGCACCGTTAACAAATTTGTGGTTGAGAAAGTGTATTGCAAGGATAGCACTAACTCACAGATAGACAAGTGACACAACGGTAGACCTACTCAAACAGTCGGCACTTGCTTAGTTTTTGAGCTACATTCTTTATTTCGAGTGCTCGCTACCTGGACTTGAAGTCCAACAATTCTGATGATTTTCCATTGGGCACCGCTCTCCTTACAATAGCCAGGGAGTGACGGGAGGTTGACATGAAATATCCACGTATCGTAATAGGTGACTGATCTTGTATGTTTTGCACTACACTGCTGCAGGCAGACAGTCGTGGAGTATATAAAGCCTATCAACTGAGGCAAAAGGAAACGAGGCTACTTGCACACCAAACCACCCAAACTTGTCTGCGTCTCTCCTCATCTGCAGTTTACCTTTCCTAAACGTTCATCAAAAATCCCACTGATCCAAGATGATGCACAAGATCAAGAAGGCCGCCCACTCGGGAAAGGGAGCCGAAAATGCTGAATTCTCGGACTACAGGAACCGTTTGGAGAACCTAAGCACGTATCTGAGCGGCTCTTCTGCTGCCCTCAATGAGTCTGAATTGGCCTGGAAAGAGGTCTGCAATCGTCAAAAGCAATTTGCCGAATTATTCGCCAACAGGTATCCGGACAGGGATGAGGTACGCACTTTTGCTAAGGAATCGTCGACATCATCTCAGGCTTTAGTCAAAGAGTTTGTTTTGAAGCAAGATGGAGCTACTGCCGACCACTGGAAAGTGGATGCCGTTGTCCAAGATTATTTGGGCGAAATCGCCGCCATTTCGAATGAGTATGGAGCTATTACAGATGCAATGAAAGAAGTGACGATGTATACGAAGAAGGTTGATGATCTCCAGAACGCCAAAAAACCGGATGAGGCGAAGATTGGGCGGAACATGGAGAAATTGGATGACGCCAAAGCGAAGTACGAGGAAATCTTAGATCGTGTTGTGGACATGATGAAAGCTGTTTACAACAAGAGGCAGGTCGCGTTGAAAGCTACTTATGTGGCTTACTGGTCCTCCCAGCTGCGCGCTTTCAATCTTTTGGACACATCGCTTGCTCCAACTCGTGAATTTGTGGAAGGTGCCGTCCCATCGTTATCCTCCTTGAAAATTACCGGAATGTCTCCAGATGAAGTTGAAAAGTTTGTGGAGGACAATAATGCCCCTGCGACACCGACCGGGAAGGGTACCGATAAGGGAGTTCCGACTTCTCCTGTCGAAGAGACTACCACTGACACGCCCCCGTCTGCCACTGCTGCTTAGTCGATTTTCTAACATACGAACACGAGATACCATCCTCAGGCAATGAAGTCAAAACAGTTCTTGATGCAAATGACACGCAGTTGCCACGGTAAATCATTTGGTTTCGTGCCTGTATGAAAGTTCACGATTCGTGTAGAGAAGCTTCGTTTAGTCATATTTTGCCTGTGTCGTAGACGTCGCCAAAGAGTAAAATCCATCTACATCGTGTCTGTCTTCTTCTGTAACGCATCACGGAACGGGTGGGCAGCTTTAATATGTATGAACTTGCTGAGCGTTCATTAGCCGGACTTCTAATGACAGTTTCGAGCTGTAGAGTGCTCAAGAGGAACGGCTACTACATGTGGCATTACAAACCCAGGAATTTTGTTCGCTTTTCCAATCAATACCACAACCGATTCTGTTGAGTGTTTACGAAGGCACTACTCGCGAGCTTTGAAGGTAGAAGAAAGCTGTGTGAACCTCTTCTGCGTATGGAGGTCACCCACATGGCCGCCGTAATTTCGACTGTACATTGGCTGAGTGTATCGAACAGCAAACTAGTGTGTGTGTATGTCGCTTCCGAACTAGCTTTTCTTAATTGCCTAGTTACAACACAGGGTTCGCCATGCCCCTCTGGCATCAGAGTTTCCTATCAATGAGAGGAACCTGATGTGTACCCGTCATTGAGTGTGCTATCTGACGCCCGTAATTTTACGATACGAGGCGCTCAAGATCCTGTTGCTTTCTGCTCACATACAGCACTCCACTTATACTTCAAGGAGCACCATCCAAAGGATTGTGAATAACATCTGGTTTACCCGAACCGAACTGTACTTGTCGCAAATCTTAGAGATAATCAGAAGACAGCAGTTACGTCGTTTGAGCAATTAGCTTCTCGTAGGCCTATTCACGCGAGGGAAACGTGGCATCCGTAGAGTCTACCGCGCTTCTTTAAGTAGTGCTCACCTCCAGCTGACTACTACATCGGTTTGACATAGCCTATTTGACTTGGAACTTATTCTCGTATAAAGAAACCAGGTGCTCTAGTCCTTGAAACCTCCCCCCGATACCCTACGCAACTCACTGCTAAAGCAACTACACGTTCGAATCATTCTTTTCGGGCTTTCAGCAGAGCGCAGAGTATAAAAAGTATAAGAGAGGGGACCAGTAGCGAGGACATTCTTTTCTGAATTGGCCCATGTTCAACTTGCTGACCAATGACGCGAAGAAATGCATTTTCCACGATGACAGAGATGCTAGATGTATCGTCTACCTGCAAACTATGGGAGATCCACTTTGGATCATAAGGCTATCTGGGAAGAGCTGTTTGCTTCCGTATGGTACTAGTGAAGTCTGTCGGAAACAATTATCTTTCTAGCCGCAAGTCCTGCTTCAACTTGCTGTGAAAACAACTATTACAAATTCGCAACCCCTACTGCAATGCTTTCAGGATCTTAAAGCGGATTGCAACGAGTGAAAAATAATCTAGCCAAAGAAGTCATTACCTAACTAGCTACAGAAAAGTCAGCTTTCGTTGGTATGCACAACGAAAAGCTTTCTGAGATAACTCGCCACTCGATTGCTTTTGTGTATAGTTTTTCGATCAATGGACAATATTGACTGGAAAGAAGGTTTGAGACAATATTGAACTTCATTTTTTGTCTCAAAACTAGCTTTTTTAGATCAAAGCCCAACATTGTAACCTCGTCATGAATAGGAAATATGCCTCCTCAACTAGGATCAAATGCATTCTACAATGTTGATTCGCTCTTACAGTCACTGTTGATGTGTCCGAGCAAGCACATTGATTATCCAGTGTACTGTAATCACAGGCTGCTTATGAGAACAACGCTTCAACCATGAGCGAAAGATACTTCCTTACAGAATGTCTGCACATGTGAATGTACCTCAGACCAGTACCTGATCTGGCCGAGATGTATTCCAAACATTTCTCAGCCGATATGGCGTCTTTTTCTTGAATCTCATTTTTGGTTGGTCTGGTATCTACTACGGCATTTCGATAGCATTGCACAGACGAAAACTACGACTGCATTCTTTCAAAGCAGTCCATAGACTTTGCACGCGGCGTTTGTTCTACTCACTTTTACAAGCTCGGTAAAACGTTAGGGCTGAAGGACAACCGCGTTGTGGCGAAGGGATCGGAAAACAGAAACAGTCCATGGATTCTGTTTCGTACTGCTACTGTACAGAACTCGCTCTTGTCCGCAAAACATGCATGTTTGACTTGAGCGTACACTTCCTGGTTGAGATGCAACCTGCAAAAACGAGGCAATTGTAAGTTTTCAGAGCTACTGTTGTGTGAAGTGCGTTCTGAACAAGACTAATGAGATAATGTGTGGGACAGATCGCCCGACAAACCTGTGGTCGAAGCAGTTCCCAAGCGCAGGGCACATGTCCACCCGCCGGTGACCCCCACCGGTCGCAATCTTGACCGTGGTCAACTAGGACCGGCAAACCCAAGCCTGCGACAGTCACCTATGGCAACATTGCTTGCTCCCCCGAACGGCCCTGCAAATGCGTCTGTGCTTAGTATGATTCAACCTCATAGGCCCCTGTTCTTGACAATCCACACTCTGGTCCACATGTTGAATGGGAGATGAGGAGTAACCATGAGTGAAATCGAGAATGAGATACAGCTTTCAAAAGTCGTGGTAATCAGCGCACTATCTGCAATTGCATTCTGCACGGAGATTGGGCTGTCCGATCAGCAGAGTCACACACTTTTCGTTAGCACCACAAAAAACTGCGGGCCCCAGTGCCAAACAGACCTCCGACAGACATGCCCAACGTTTCGGTCCGTGGGCATGCCCATTGAATGGAATCAGGAAAAATCTCGAAGAATATAGGTTTAGAAACATGGCAGTGGAAGTTAAAGCATGTTGCATTGAGCTCGGCCAGCCACCCATTCACTTCTTATTACTGGCTCCCCAGAATGGTACAATAAATATTCGTAAAAAAAGGTTGACTGGATGTCGAACGACCACAACATGACTCTGCGTAGAAATATCCAAGAATGGTGTCGCGCCTCCTGATTGTGCGCCACTGAGAACACATGCTGTCTTGTTACCTCATTTGGCTGTTGGTGGGTGGAACTCTCTGAGCATGAGAGATGAACAGGACCGCGGGGCAACCAGTCACACCAGTGGAGCCGCGCAAGTGCAGTCTGGGGCCGTCGGCACGTAGAAATCAGCCCATGCGAGGGTTTTCGAGTGGGCACCACACAGCTGGCGCGATGCCCGCGTCAGATTGATATCTGGGGGCCGTCTTTACGCGTTACCTGTCGCTTTTCTCCTCTCCAGCTGGTCTTCTTCGCAGCTGTGCGTCTATCTACCTCTCTCTCGTCGCACGCTCCAACTATTTCTGTGTTCTTACGTGCTCCAACCCCACCATCGGCGCACCGAAGCCTCACCATCTTTCTCGCGAAACCCGTTCAGCTACAACTTTTGTCCTCCGCAAGCCGTTGTGCCGGTGTGCAGTCACAAAGCCTACGCACAGTATCAATCGTTTCTGTCGCGACAAACGCTACACGCGAATCGAGAATACCGCCCTTGAATCAATTGGGGCTCCATCTGCTGGTGTTCAAAGCTGTCTGCTGTCTGCTCTCGTGTAGCTGGGGCATTGTTTCTGCAGCCCTGCTTTTTTGTGCTGTGCTAATTACTTGCACTGCAAAAGCAACAGTCCAAAACAACCAACACCAACACCGACATCCTCTTTGTGTGGAAGCGCATGCTCTGCATGCCTGCTGCCTTTTCTCGAAAGCAAAAACCAAGATGAGTCAGCTTGCGTTTACAACCGCTTCACCCGTTGGACTTTCGCGTCTTTGGACACCACGCGCCCTGCAACGACGTGCAGTCCCGTTGGTGTCGCGCCGTGCACGGCCGCGGTGTAGAGCTACACCGATGGCAGGGCTCAAGGTGGAAGTGGGCATTGCCGCAGCCTCAGCTCTGACGGTAGGTCTATCCTGGTTTCCGCTGCACTCGCTGATTCCCGACGCTGCCATGGCCGACGTGGCCTCGTGCGCGTCGAACCTGGGCCCCACCGCCGAGCTCGTTGTCTCGCACTCGACCACGGCGGACACCGCACCCACCTCGTGCGCGGTGATCGGCGTGGCCAAGGCGCCGATCCACGAGTATAAAGTGACGCCCGCCGCCGCGCCTGTGACAGAAGCAGCGGGGCGCCCGGCGCCGCCTCTCGCGACGCAAGGGCAAAGGGGGACGACGGCCGTGGCTGTGGACGTGGACGTGGACGATGCACGACGGGAGTTTGTGCTGGCGGCACGGCTCGTGACGGCGGTGCTGCTCGGGGTGATGGTTGGGGTGGAGCGGCGGGCGACGCGGCTGAATCTAGGGGTGCGGTCCATCACGAGCATCACAATGTTGTCCACGTTGGTGTTTGTGGTGCTGACGTGCAATGCGGGGGGTGCGTCGACGTGGCCAGCACTGATGGCCGTGCCTGCGGTGGCCGTGGGCGGGGCAGCGGTGACGGCGGCCGGGGCGGTGTATGTCGGGGCGAGAATGCAGGCGCGGGCGCCGAGGGAGGTGGGACCGATGTGCCTGGTGGTGGGGCTGGCAGTGGGGTTGGGCGGGGCGTGTGGGGCAGGGTTGTCATTGATGACGGCCGGATGCTACCTCGGGGCGATTACGCTGATGCGGGCCACGGGGAGGGGGCGGTCGGAGGGGAGGGCAACGCAGGACGGGGAGAGCAGAGAGTTGATGGTGAAAAGTGAACAAGGGTGGGACGCAGAGAGGAGGATGGTACTGCGCATTGGGAAGAGCATGCGAGTGGTGGAGGTGGGGGCCGACCTGGAGGGGTCGGAGGTATCGTATTAATGAGTGGAGAGTGGAGAGTGGAGAGTGGAGAGTGGAGGAGTAGAGGAGTAGAGGAGTGAGTAGGGAGTGTGAATACCGTAGGGGATGGGCAAGGTGTGCGGGGGGGGAGGTGTCGGACAAACGTTTACGATAGTTGGTTGTGGGTTTTTTTATGATTTATAACATGACAAGAGAAGTTTGTGTGTGTATTTGTACAGGGTCTGTACAGTACAATACACAAGGGGGTACTGTAATGGGGTAGTGAGGATTGAGGTATGTACATTGGTGGTTTGGGGAGCCACGCAGCAGGTCACAATTGGTTTTTTTAGAGTGGTTCAACCGGGAAATACAGTATCATGGGGTGCGAGTAGTGATTCAAACCTCCACCTCGAGCAGCAACTTGTGTACCAGACGCAACAGTATGGCGAGCGGGGCGAGTATGCGGCTCGTTGGCCCTTTCCACCATTGCATACTGTACGTCGTTGTGTGTGGGTTTTGCATCCAAAACTCCATCCCAACACTCCATCCTAAAACGACACCCTAAAACGACAGTATTCTACGTCTGTCTCTTTGTCTTTCTGTCAGGGAATTCGTCTACACAAAGGATGCAGGCGAAACCGCAAAAAAAGTTGAAATCACGTAAACATTACCACAAATATGAACAACACGTACGACGCCTATATGCACTGGTTGCAAACCCCCCCCGCCCACCCCCTCCCCTCCTGGGAACAAAGGGCCTTCCTTTCAATTTACACAATTTCCCACCGCACCGATCACAAACTGCCGCCTATCCCTCCCTCCCCCTCCCTCCCCCCCGACGAACTGTATCGGTGGAGAAAAACAAACAAATACATACGCTCCTCTTTTTTTCTTTTTTTTTTTCTTTTTTCTGTTTTTTTGTTCTTTTTTCTTTGTTGTTTTTTTCAGCTTTTGCCA